>BQNB010064871.1:0-35142 GCA_026074375.1 Tanacetum coccineum
CCCTTATACATAATAAACATTAAATAACATAATCTTTCGAGCTAGACTTTTGTCTTGTAACTTCGAGTGACCGAAGCTTCGTTGTTTGGGTCCATTTATGTGATCCTAACAAAAAACCAGTCTACTAACCTTGGCTTGCTGATATTTTTCAAGCATGTGTCTGTATCGCAGCCTTGCACGCGTTTCGCTCACCACCTAGAGCACCCGATTCACCATAGAGAGAACCCTAGTATGTCCAAGTTATGCCTTCTACTTTGACGTTGTCATACTACAATTCTAACAACCTGATGTTAGGCCACTTGCAACTTTGGCACATATTTTGTGTATATGTATGGCGCACATCATTCGCAAAAACCATCTAAAAGAACGCATCCACTTTCGCAATCGACATCTCCTCCCCACATCCCTTCTTCTCTTTCTCCGCCTTAATTTCCTCTCACTTATCGCCTTTTTCCGCGACAACTGCAAGTAAGAAAAAGTCGATGATAAACAAAAATAGGTTCACTATCAACATGCAATTCTCTTTCATCAATATATAACGATAGAATACGATATAAGACTTGCTACAAAGAATTACAAATACGTATGTACCTATAAAAAAGAGCATGATCAAACAATATGTTCGTGATCAAAAGAATGCAGTACGTCCCCGGTTAATGCATCCCACAATTTCCTGCAAAACAAAAAAGGGTTCTATTAAGTCACAAATAAGTAAAGTCTAACCATTTAAAAGTATACCACAACTCTATTTTTCATTAATGGGCTATCAAAACCTTTTGAAGTAAACATTATAGTTAAAGACTAAACACGACCTTCTACTAGTAACCCTTCTCCAGGCCCAAGTATGTGATTTAGGCTCAGTTGGCATACTACAATGATACCTTGCACTCCCCTCCAGTGCTCACATTTCAACTCTTTATTTTTTATTTCAACTTAAAAAGACATTTTAATGAAAATATATGATATTTGATGCCTAAAGTCCATTTGTCTAATTTTTAATAGAACACAATCCAAACCGACCATCCGTAAGCGAGTGACTAAAAAAACCAATCAAAAGTAGTGGACACATTTTACATTCATTTCACATGTTGAAGTAATATAAAGTTACTTGATTAAGTGATTGATCCATCATGTAATTAAAAGGAGATGGAAATAAATTAGCGCCGCTTGTTGTGAGCTAAGTGTGAAGTACTCCAACGTATAACTCCCTAACACCTCATTCATTTCGCTACCTCGCATCTCCTAGTTTAAAACTCAAACTCCCTTTATACCATGAAAACTGTAAATTTAAAATTTGAACTCGTAAACAATTATGGTTACAATTTTCAGAAGGACTAAAGTAATATATAATGAAATGTAGAACTTTGAGCTACTTGATTCCAAAAACTCCTTTGCCACACCTAGCATGTCCTCCTCTAATAAAAGATTTGAAAATATTTCTGTCATCATCTCAGGCTTTGCTCTTACTTTAGCTAGATTTTCTAAACCTTAGTGAAAAAAAGTAAGCTCTCACTAACAAAAATCAAATAGCAATATGGTATCTATTTAGTCACATGTGGTTTGCTGTAATTTTGAGACATCTTATCGATACAAAGGTTGATTTCTGTTGTGCTCAACCCTTTGCCATAGTTGCAATTACATGTCAATTTGGACATATAAATCTCCAAAATAACAAAAATAGCCGTCTCATTGCCTGCACAAATGAAGGACAACACATTAATTGTTAAAATCAACCCATCATTTGCATTGATTCAATTGATACACAACAATTAAAGTAATTAAACCACAACAATTAAAGCATACCCCTAATGAACGATACCTGCAATGAGATCCAGGTAAAAGATTACTGTTTGTTTGGATTTTTGGGGTTCTACGAACCCTAAAAATGAATTTGGAGAAAACGAAATGGATTTGTTGGTGCCTCTTTTTTCTTTCTGGTTTTGTATATTTTGTGAATAGTTTGATGAGTAAGGGAAAAGAAGGTGGGTTGGGTCTTACGTGTCAAGAAGGTGAAGTTGTAATAAAGGGGGGTCGGCTAGAGAACTGGGTTTAAACCCGGGTTGGATCCAAAAGCAATCATAAATGCTCGGGTCGGGACAAGATTTAAATGCAACCCATTGCATCCGGTGATCCTGGTTTTTGTATTGTTATATAATTGTATTAATTTTTTGGAAGATTTTGTGAAGGAATTATGGTTGTCATTAGCTTGTAAGTATCAGTAGGTTTTTTTACCTTTGGTTTTCTTTCGTATGTTACTGATATTTTGCGTGGAACAAATGCGTGTTTGAATAAGCCAATTCATTTAAAAACATAGGCTACTCAAATTCCGGGAATTTTTTGGTACTTTCCCGATTTGGTACCGATCCCGTTTTAGTACTCCCAAATTTTTTTCTGCTCGATTCATGGTACCGATCCCGTACCGTATACCGGGAGTCGGTACCGTTTCGGTATGGTACCGGTTCGGTACCAGGATTCGGGTCCAAATGCTCTTCCCTAAAATAAGCTCACAAGCCTACGAGTTTTAAATTTATAAGCCTACGGTACCGGGCTTAAGTAGAGTTATGATGTGTCTCGCACTACGAGTTTTAAATTTATAACAAGGATTACTGGTTAAGCTAAAAACACATACGAGCAAGTATGACCCGTCCGTGTGTAATAGGTTTAGGTTGGTAAGCCGAGGTCGTTCGAAGGATTTGAGTGTTTACGATATGAAGAATCAATGTTAACAATAATCAAACCAAATGTGGTAAAATGGTTGTCACGAGCCAAAGTACCATAAAGTAATTATAAGACAAAATTCAACGATAATATAATCTAATAATTAGAACTACTTGTTTTGAACTAGTTAATATTTCAATAGAGTGTATGGAGTTTTCGGGTAAAAATCAAGCAATAGCAAACAAAATCAAAGTTATACAATTTCAATCAATGGGTAATATCATGAAATTGCATATATCACAGTTTAAACTAACACACCCTTTTGACCTATGAATGTTATTATAAACCGAGTCATTACAATCCATTTGTTAGAAAGATGATTTTATCAATTAGTTAATAAGAGTCATTTCGACCTATACTCTTGAATCAATCGTTACTAGTATGTTTAACTACTTTATTTCATAGTTGTCAATTATGAATTACCAAACATATACGCATTAATGTTTTAGAATAAATCATGACAAGAAGTCCTTCCGCCCGATAAATTCGGTTATGATTTACCAACAAGTTAATTAGACAAGTTACAATTCAAAAAAACATCACAAGCAAAACCAAAAGTCTATATTGCAAAATTTCCAAACACACCATATCAATATTCACATGGTTCTAAACAAGAAAAACAAACTACTCCATATTAAAATTGATCAAACACCAAATTCCAACATGAAATAATAAGTCCAACATCATGGAAGTAACAAGAGATTACCAAAGTAGGATTACAATAGGTAATAAAAGGATTTAGAGCAATCCTTACGCCTCCAATTAATTATAGCCTCTAAACAACCTGAAAAATCATACCCAATTACTTTGTCTTGCACTTGAGCACCTATTCTTGAATTGGTAGAAGATTATGGCTTTTTGGGAGTGATTGAAATGGTGGAGAAAGAATTTCCTAATGGTTGTTGTGAATTGGTGTACTTAGCCATTAAGGATCAAACTTGACCTCCAAGCATCATTAAGTTCCAGGAAAAAATTGTTAAGAAAGGCAAATGATCGGACTTAAGAGTTATGGCACATTTAAGTAAAAGTTGGTTTTGGGCGGCAGTGTTTCTAGCAGGCGGCTTGGGATGCCCGCGACATTGAAATTTTCTGATGAGGTCTAGCAGGCGGTTAAGAGGCTAACCGGCAGCATTGGGTGCAGTTTGGGCTGAAATTGTAAAATCTAAAGTTGTAGCTCTTTCTCTTAACTTCCCGTGGGCTGTTGAATCAAGTAAATCTGATTTGTATGCTCAAGTTATGACCAAAACGGTGGAGGTGTGTCGGGAACAATGAGGTTTCCAACATTCTTCGATTTAGCTTCTTTCTTTTTCGCTTCCTCGTTTTCCGTCTTGTGCATTATTTATGAGTATCGAGAGCACAACTTCATGACTTTATCTTCTCAATTATGCTCCACGAGTCTTGTACTTGTCAAGAATTCTTCATACATGCATAATCTTCGTTTATTTATCGTTTCTTCGTATTTTCTTCACTTTCCTTACTTTGGCTAACTAAGAACACAAAACACAATTGTGTACGAATATGAGCTACAAAGCTCGTTAGTTTAACCAAATAGCATGCATAAAATACGTATAACGCTCCTAAAAATATACTCAATTTGAGCGTTATCAAGCTACTTAACCATATTACTTATGTGTTCTTAGATAAATTAGGCGGACGATAAAAAATAAAGAGCTGCCTATTTTATGATTTTCAATTGACACGAAACTTATATTATGATTTTCATCAACATATTTAACTCTTTAGATTTATTTCAACCATGGAGAAACCAATTACGTGGGTATACTTTCATTATTTATCGGTGGTTGAATATATAAAATAACAAAATTACTCTCACGTAAATTAGATGTGAAACACCTTAAGACGGATTGTAGTGTAATCAGATGGTTTGGTCAGTTTAGCATAGACTGACGCGTCACCCATACGAATGAACCAACCAGATGCCCCCTCCTTTTCATTTTCTTAGTCTGCTACCTGACCGATCAATTGGAGAGAAAAAAACCAAAAATGTAGTTATTGGTTACCGTTGGGAGTGTTTGGATTTTCAAGAAAAAGTTAATACCATTTCTCTTCGTATAAGAATGAATGGTACAATGTGTTTTCGATCCGTCATTCGCAAAAAAGACCAACGGTGTCGCGGTTATGCACCGACAACGGCATCGTTGGCACGCCACTGGTCCATACGGTCCATTAACGGGCGTTTTTCGTAAAAAAAAATCAAAATCCAAACGTTGCATAACAGTAAGAAACAAGCAAAAAAACACCCTCTTTTTACTTATAAATACCACTTTTGTCTATCATTTTTCAGATAGGCAACTCAAATCACAATATAACTACACTTTCACATACACTTTCATTTTACCTTTAAAACATGTAACAACAAAATAACGATTGGCTACTTAATATTTAATAATATCTTTAATTCGTCTTCGAGCTCCCCATCACCCGCTACACCGTCATCCGCCTACTCTTCTCAATACCCGCAAAACCTGACGCCTTCATTCAGACAATATAGAAACCAAAACCCAATGCCATCTTATTCCCAAAACCCGATGCCATATTTTCCACAACCGTCGTTCGCACCGTAAATGAACCAATATCATTTTATATCAAATGGTTTTTCTACAAAAAAACTAACAACAACAACAATACTTCAACCAAATGAATCAAGATAATTCTTCACGATCAACACAAATGATGCCACTAAAACAAGTTTTACGCTACACACCACCACACTAACTATCACAAGCTTCACAAACCGAGTCGTCTCCCGTCGGAAAAAGAAATGCAAAATCAAAAGGAAAAAAACCTCGACCAAAGAAAACCGACATCATATATCCCCATTGGCATCAATCAGAAATTTTTTTTGGCCGAAACGTACATACAAATTTCAGAGGACACACAACTTGACGTGGACCAAAATTCTAAGTCGTTTTGGCAACAAGTTACTAGTGAATACAACCACATCGCATCCTACAAGCATACAAAGGATATGATCACGAGGAATTGGTTAACTTTGACACATGATTGCAACAAGTTCGTCGGGATTATTGACGAACATCGACGGTTGAGTGGTGAAAATGATTCAACGTGATTATCTCGTTGTTATAAGACGTTTGTCAAAACTTGGAAGTTTGCATTTATCCACAATGAGTGTGACATGTGTTGAAAGATCACCATAAATGGTGTGATGTCAAAGTCGTTCTTCCCAGAAGACACGTTCGGACGGGCGAGGACATTGAAGATCCTAACGAGCTATTTCGAGACGATACAATACGACGTCCTCCCGGCAAGCCAAGCCTACCAAGAATGAAAATTCTGACTCGTCTAAATCAACGGGATTATCTTCGACGGATAAAGAAGCTTTCAATGATATGGTATAAGAAGAGTTACGCCAAGAACGTGCTTGAAATTGGAGCTTATCGACACGCAAAAAAATTGAGGAATTGAAGTTTCTTAATTCTAGTACCGAGGGGATGACGCCGGAAGATGCGGCTAATATCGAAAAACTCAAAGACGAGATCCGGGCAGAATATTTTGGCGCAACATAGTTTTTATTATTTGTTGTATCGTAGTTTTAAATATTTGTCGTATTTTAAATTCGTTTCGTATTGTATTCTATTTGTAGTTCGTTTCATATTTTTATTATATCGCATTTCAATTTTAGTTTAAATGGGTTAACTAAAATTAAAAAAGAAAAAAATGACCAATGGCATGTTATTGGTTTCTTTGCAAAAGAGTGTGTTTTAGCTGTTAGTGTGTTGTTGAAGAGATGCAGAGTTGCCATTGACGTGGAGTACCAACGGCTTGGTACTCACTGTACCTAGCACTCTAAAACCTCACTTTCTCTTCCATTTTTAATACACTTCCATTAAAAACCACAAACTATTACCAACTAAAAAATGTCTTTCGAAAATCCCAAAACCAAAACACCAAAATCCCGTTGATAGCCAAACGTTCCTACAACAACCGAACCTAATTTTATTTTAACGGGGCAATCACCACCGATTAGTTTTTGTCCCGCTAGTATCCAATACATAACAATGCATCAACAACCTATTTACACAAATAATCATTTTTCTTCTCCCTTCCAACAACAACAAAACCAAATGCACCAAGCGTTTAATCAACAATACGAGTATCGTCCACACATGTCACCACCAACGTACCCATCTCAATCTTCTCGCCGTTTATCTTCGATTAACCAATTAGATCTTGATGATGAACCTGATCCGTTATTTGGTCAACCTATGAAAGGTTCATCGCAACCCGTTGAAGGCGAATCTCCCATCGATGAGGTCGCGCCCGTCAAAAGGAAGTATGTGAGAAGACATCAACCGGCCAAGAAGAATGACAAAGATTAAATGAACCATTGACCCCTCATAAATAGGTAGCTTTGTGTAGAGCTTGGGTAGACGTGTCCGAGAATAGCAAAGATGGAAATGCTAAAAAGGCGGCAGGGTTTCAGACGGAAGTAACAACGTACTTTTAGAAGGAAATGGGGAAAGCGTATAGAAGCTACGATTTCGTAAACTGCGAAGGAAAAATAGGATTCATCCTAAGGTTAGTCAATTTTGTTAGGTTTTCAATAGCGTGAAAAGTAGGCACCAGAGTGGTGCATGTGATAATAGTATCTATCAAGAAGCAGAAAAAGGGTATCATGAAATTTACGGTGCGACTTTCCCAATGGTTGAATGTTGGAAGTATATGAAGGACCATAGCAAATGGAAATATGTAGCAAATGCCAAAGTTTTTGAAATAAAAAACTTCTTCCAAAAAATCAAGGACATCAAAAACCACCTCACACGACACTTTGGACTCAGCAGATATTGGTTTGGATCTGAACGACGAAGCAGTGAATTCAGAGGTTATAAAGGCTTAAGAGGTTCAACCAATTGGTCGAGACAAGGTTAAGAAGAAAGGATCGTCCTCTGCTTCTCGTTCGTCATCTTCAGATGCGGCTGATTCGAGTCTTGTTGACGCGTTGCTCGGTAAATTCACAACGGTTGCAACGCCGTTATTTTCGTCAAGGAAGGAATCCTTCTCTGAGTATTTGAGAAAAAGGAAGCGGGAATTAGAAATGGAAGATCTGAGGCGTCCAGAGCAAGCGAAATTGAAGAGACTAAAGCTTGCACAACATGAAAATTTTGAACAACAGATGCTTGCACAAAAGGGCAAAGAATTAGAGATGCAAGAAAAAAATTATTGAATTTCAACAACAAGAAAAATTCGAGAAAAGACATCATTTATTACAATGAACCGCATGACCTAACTGAAAAACAACAAACGATGGTGTTCACCCTGAAGCAAAAGCTTAAGGAATGTTATAACTTAGACTATTTGTTTATATTTTAATTTTTATTGTAATGTTACGGATTATTTTTTAATTGTCATTGTAACGTTTTAATTTTGTTAAGAAATTTTAATTAAAAAAATGTTCGGTCACATATGTGATCATCATTACGGAAGTTTGGTCTCTGTTTTAGTCTAAGGAAAGAAAGTTGAGTTTGAATGTGGTATCTTTGTGTGATTACACTACTATTAATCTAACGAGTTAGAGGGCTTGGTATAAGGCATGTTAAAGCATCTATACGGTACCATCAAATATGTTATAGGATCCTAGGGCCATATCCATAACGTGTGTTATTGTTTTTTGTACTAAATTATTTTTAACGTAAAATCAACGGTATCTAATCTCGTCATACACGAGGTGTGAAGGGGATGAGAAGTAGAGCGTTACCCCTATTCGAAGATAAAAATGTTGCTTTCATAGGATTTTCGGTCTTTTTGCAGGGAGTGAGAATCAAATCAAACTCTCGTATATGTGTCTAAAAAAGAAGAGTTTTTTCAACTGATTTAACCTTAGTTTATTATGTGAAATGTAAAATTAGTAAACAAGCGTGTATCCTATGACCTTATAACTTAGATTTATACGAAGGAGATTTTTTCTTTTTAATCCGCGTTACATAAATGATAATAGAGGTAACACATATATAACTTGATAAGCGTATATCCTATGACCTTATAACTTAGATTTATACGAAGGAGGTTTTTTGTTTTTAATCCGCGTTACATAAATGATAATAGAGGTAACACATATATAACTTGATCGGATACGCTAAACTCTTGCGATTTATACCAAGTCATCGAAAATACTTTTAACGACGACAAGTATGGTTTTAGCGACGACATGCCCACGTCACTACCATCGTAACTTTTTTGTTTTTTTTGTTTGCAAGGCACATCGCACATTCATGTATTATTATTTTTAGACAAGAAATTTTCTACTTGTCTTTATGATTTTCTTAAAATGTATAATTGATGTGTAAATATATTTACATGAAGTAGTAAAGAGTAAGTGAAACATAGTCGCATACATTGTATCCGAGACATAGTGTGTGTGCATACATTTACTCCTTTAGAGCATCATCTGTAATGTAAAAGACAAGAAAAAATAGTACTTATTTAAAGTTTTATTTCGGGTATAACTTTATATGCATACTTTCCATAGTTTAAAAAAACATATTGTTTCGGCATTGATGACGTATAGTAGGTATACCAAGCCTCCGGGCTTGGGCCACACTGACGCTTGGGCTTCTGGGCCCAACTTAGCAGTAATGGGCCAAAACCAAACGTACACACGATTATTGCGGAACCTTGCCCGACAGGGGACCCACTCTGGCCACTAACGAAACAAACGAAATATTAGGAAACCCTAATATTTCGTTCGCCTATAAAAAGGGACCTTCTAACACAATGAACAGTACAATTTTCTCACTCTATATACACATACTTTCTCTCTCTACATGTTGACTTACTTTGTCCGTCCCCACGGTAAGACTAACAGTTTATTTGATTGTGTAGGAAATCATTACTTCCCTTGCTCTAGTACAAGATCTGACACTCAAATCATTCGGAGACCCGACCCAACAAAGTCGGGAACTCGACCCGACGTATAATTTGAGTCCTATTCTAACCCCTACTTCGATTTTGTACTAACAAGTGGCGCCATCCGTGGGATCCGAACGTAACCACGTTTTCTAAAATACTCATCGTGAGCACTTCCGAACACACCCAACCGTTCTACATCCGTCCAGTGCGGAAAACTGAGGAACAGAAGTAGCCACAACGTCTCGGAAGAGACTACGTCCTGACGAGGTCATAGAGAATTGTGCTACAAAAGACTACCACCAACTCTTGTCACTCATTGCCGAAAAAAATGCAAAAGAAAAAGAGCAGCAAGATAAGCTTAATACGGTAAAGGCACGCCTACTCTATGGCAACGAGACTGGAAAAAATCAAAGAAATCAAGAAGAGTCGCATTACTCCGAATCCAAGACCCCAACTGCCAGAACAAAGCCAAAAAGGAGGCATGAAAATAGGCGTTCCCAAAGCCCGACACCGGTTGCTAGTGTCTTCAAAAGTCTCAAACAAAACAGACCTCCTTCACCTAGGCCCAGGCCGCGGAAGGAGGGTGGTGTTTTCAATAGGCTAGGAGGAAAGAAACGATGGAGTGCATCTGCATGATCTAATGCTGCACCAAGTTCCCACGAAAAGGAAATCGAGGTGCAACCAAGAGAGCATCATCATAGGGGCACGTCATCCTAGGAAACTAGTGGATATTCGGAGAGTGAAGACAGTGAGGGAGGTCATTGGAAGTCCAAATCAAGAAGATACAGGTCAAACACCCACGAAGATGATCACTCTCAGCCTTGGACATGTGAGGAAAGAAACCCTTTCACACCTCGTATCCGGTATTTCAATTTCCCAAGGACAAGGATACCCAGCCACGTCAAGACATATGATGGAAGCGGGGATCCGAAAGATCATTTAAAGCTATTCCAGGCCGCAGAAAAGACAGAGAGGTGGGCAATGCCAACATGGTGTCACATGTTTAACTCAACGCTCATCGGAAATGCTAGAGTCTGGTTCGACAAACTCCTAAGGGAATCCATTGACAGCTTTGAAGATGAGAGAACCGCCCATTTAGGAAAATTATCTCCAACAAAACAAAAACATCAAGGATCGGGTGGAGATACATCATATCAAGCAAAGAGGTGGAGAATCCACGGAGGACTTTATGGAAAGATACAAAGCAGAAATCCTAGATGTGGAAGGAGCTCGGAATGCATGAAGATCTTCGGATTCATGCACGGTATAACCCACCCCGAGCTGATCAAGCGTTTATTATGAGAAAATTTCGAGGTCAATGGACGAAATGTACAGGGGGACAGTCCTTTTCATGCAAGGGGAGGTTGCCGCATTCAGCATAGTTGGAAAAAAAATAAAAAAACAAAAAAACAAAAAATAAAATCTAAAAAAAAAAAAAAAAAAAAAAAAAAAACAAAAAAAAAAGCACCCGCGCCGTAGAAACAGCCAGAAGGAGGAAACAAGCCAAACTTTAAAAAGGGATTCAAAAATAAGCAAAGATCGGATCAGAAGCCAGATAGGTTTTCACTCCTTACGAAAACCCTGAAAGAAATTTTTGCTCTAGAAAAAGGAAAATTTAAAGCTCCGCCACCAATGGTAACTCCTGCAGAAAAAAGGGATCCGAACAAATATTGTGAATTCCACGCGGATACAGGGCATAGCACGGATGAATGCATGCAGCTGAGGAAACAGATAGACGAGATGATCAAGTCAGGCAAATTGTCGCAATTCATCAAAGAATTAAAGCAGAGCGACAAGCCAAAGGCACAAAAGAAGGGGGAAACGGCCGAAAAAGATAAGCCCCTAGCCATCTTGATGATTCAACCATGGGAGAGGGTAGCAAAGTAAAGGGTCACCCAGAGTTTCTCTCCGGAGACAACAATCTCTTTTCCGTCTTTAGGAGAATAAGACAGAACGGAAGGACCAATGATCATCAAAGCTGAAATAGGAGGGCACTTCGTACACCGGATATACATAGACGGAGGTACGTCCTCAGAAGTTCTATACGAACATTGCTTTGTCAGACTCCGGCCAGAAGTAAGAAGCCAGATGATCCCAGCTACCACATCACTCATAGGATCACGTGGAGAAACCATTGGCAGATAGGCCAGATTTCCCTGCTAGTTAAAGATAGGAGACGAAGATCATTCCACTTCTGCATGGATGAACTTCATAGTTATCAGGTCACCATCTCAACATAATGGAATAATAGGCAGAACAGGCATAAGAAAGATCTGTGCCGTACCATCCACGGCACACGAAATGTTAAAATTCCCAGTAAAAAGAGGAATGATAACAATACGAAGCAGCAGAGCCATCCCGATGGAATGTGCAAATGATCTTCCGGAACCTTGCACACACACCCGTGGACCAATCAAGTCAATCAGGTGTTGGAGGCGAAAATAAAAGTGGCCATTCATCCTGAATACCCTAGCAAACAATAGCCATAGGGTCTACCCTAACAGAAAAAGGACGCAAAGAACTATGTGCTTTGCTCAAGCAAAACCTAAATATTTTTGCCTGGAAACCAGCAGATATGACGGGTGTCCCGCGGCACATGGCGGAGCACCGCCTAAATATCCGAGAGGGATGCCCACCTGTCAGACAAAAGAAAAGGGGGCAAGCGCCGGAAAGAAATAAAGGTTCCGGAGGAAGTGGAAAAATTGGTATATGCCAAAATCATGAAAGAAGTCCACTACCACAGCTGGCTATCCAACCCGATCATGGTCAAGAAACATGATTGGAGTTGGCGAATGTGTGTGGATTTCAAAGATCTAAATAAAGCATGTCCTCGGGACGGTTATCCCTTGCCGAAGATAGATTGGAAAGTAGAGTCTCTCTGCGGATACCTTTTTAAGTGCTTCCTAGACGCATAACAAGGGGTCCACAAATCAAAATGCAAGGTGGATGAAGAAGACAGCATTCATCACGAGCCAAGGGATATTCTGTTACATAAAGATGCCATTCGGCCTAAAGAATGCTGGGGCAACCTATCAATGCTTAGTAGATAGGGCATTCCAAAATTAGATCAGACGTAACCTGAAGTATATGTCGACGACTTGGTCATAAAAAGCCATACGGAAAAGAGGAATTATCATCGAGACATGAGCAGAAACATTCAAAAACTCTTTGGAAATAAATTTTGAAGCTAACCAAAAAAAGTGCACCTTTGGAATGCAGGAGGGGATGTTTTTGGGCTACAAAGTAAACACTGAAGGACTGAAAGTATGCCCAGATAAAGCAGATGCAGTCCTTAGCCTACCGTCTCTGGGATGCCTTAAGGACGTACACAAGATGAACGGTGAAACTCGCATGTTTAAAGATTTCTCTGTAAAATCAGCTGAAGAAATCATCGCGTTCTTCAAAACCCTGAACGAGTGCACAAGAAAGTGATTTCAATGACATCTGGAAGCTCCTATGTAGCCTTCATACTGATGAAGAAAACTCATAGCGGAACTTCAATGCTGATGAACCATTGGATAATAGGAGGAGCTAATCATATACCTAGCCGCGGCCAAGGAAGCTATCAGCGCAGTCTTAATGACCGAAAGGGGAGGCAAGCAATTGCCAGTGTACTTTGTAAGCTGTGCCCTACGAGGGCTAGAGGTCAACTACACCCCCATGGAAAAATTGGTATTAGCCTTAGTCAGCGCAAGCAGACGGCTAAAAAAGGTATTACCAGGTGTGGCAATACATTGTTGTTATTACGGATCATCGATTTAAAGCAAATTATTGTCAAAATCAGAAATCATCGGGAGGATGCTAAAGTAGAAATTTGAGCTGGAAGGATATGACATCCAATACAGGCCAAGGACATCGATAAAAGGGCAAATATTGGCAGATTTTATCGTAGAGCGACCGGATGAAGAATCCCCGGACGAACTCATGGTAGAGCCAGAAGAATTACCGAAACCATAGACTTTGTTTACAGACGGGTCATCCTGTATAGATGGTTCTATGGCGGGCTGTTTGGACAAATCTGGAAGGAGTTGAATTCACGTATGCCATGAGGTTTAGGTTTGAGGCTACCAACAATGAAGTTGAATATGAAGCATTAATAGCCGGTCTCCGGATTGCAGAACAAATGGGTGTAAAAAACCTTCAAGCGAATTTAACTCTCCTTGTTAGCAAAACCAGGTCAATGTGCTTCGTATCGTAGCAAAGGAGTCAGGTATGGTTTAGTACTTGAAAAAAGTAAAAACGCTCGTAAGTAACTTCAAGGAATTCTCCATCAAACAAGTATCGCGGAGCGAGAACAAAAAGGCGGATGCCCTAAGCAAGATTGCGTCTACAAGTTTCACACACCTCAGTAAGCAAGTACTTGTGGAAGAATTAAAGGAAAAGTCTATACATGAGAGGGAAGTCCTCGCTATAGTGGAGGAGGAAGAGCAAACATAGATGACACCCATATATGAATACCTTACAAAGGAAATCCTTCCGGAAGACAAAAAGAAAGCCAGGGTGGTACGTCGCAAGGCATCCCGGTACACCATTATCAATGGAACTTTATACAAGAAATCTTTCTTGGGACCGTGGCTCCGGTGCGTTGGACCTCTTCAAGCAAACTACGTCCTTAGAGAAATACACGAAGGATCCTGTAGCATGCACTCCGGTCCTAGATCCGTGGTCGCCAAGGCCATCCGGACGGGATATTACTGGCCAACAATGCATACGGATGCACGGAAACTAATAAGGGAATGCAATGTTCCATAGGTCCATCATCCCATTCCGAGAAATCCGCAACAAAACTTAACCCCCATTACGTCTCCGTGGCCATTCTATAAATGGGGGATCGACATAGCCGGACCCTTCCCGGAGGGACCAGGCAAAGTCAAGTTTTTGATCGTAGCTATTGACTACTTCACCAAATGGATTGAAGCAAAGCCCGTCGCAACTATCACAGGCAATCAAGTGAAGAAGTTCGTATGGGACAACATTGTTTGCAGGTTTGGCCTACCAGGGGAAATAGTATCCGATAATGGAAAGCAGTTCCGTGACAACCCATTCAAAGACTGGTGCAAAAAACTGTGTATTCGCCAGTGTTTTGCCTCCGTGAAGCACCCACAAGCAAATGGCTTGGTCGAAAGGGCAAACAGGAGTCTGGGAGAGGGAATCAAAGCTCGATTGGATAAAAGAAGCAAGGATTGATAGGAGGTACTCTTACACTCTTGGGCACACCATTACCATGATCAAATCAAGTAATGGAGAGACTCCGTTTTCACTTACATACGGCACGGAAGCAGTCATACCAGCAGAGATAGGCATGCCAACACTCTGGACTGTGGAATTGGACCTGACAAAGAATGACGAAGCCCTGGGAATAAACTTGGACCTCATAGAAGAAAAAAGAGAACAAGCAGCAATTCAAGAGGCGAAAAGTAAAGCTAAGATGGAAAAGTACTACAACTCTAAAGTTCAAAGCACAAGCTTCAGGCCGGGGGAAATGGTCTACCGTGGCAATGATGCAAGCCACGCCAAGGATGGAGGAAAACTTGGCCCTAAATGGGAAGGACCATACAAAGTTACAGAGTCATTAGGAAAGGGAGCCTACAAGCTTAAGGATCAAAAAGGAAATGAACTTCCATGAACATGGAACATCTGTAATCTTAAAAAGTGTTATATACATGAAGTGTAAGCACCCGCCCGGCACGTATGATGCTCCGGAAGGCAGTATGTTAATTTCTCTTTATTTTGTAATGCCTTTTGAATATTAATGAAAAAGTGGGGATTAGCTACCCTCACCAGTTTTAAAGTCCTAAAATTATTATTACTTTGCAAAGTTATATCAACTATTAAGACGCGCACGCAAGGTGCCACGCTCCACAATAATATTATCCCGGATAATAAAAGGTTAAGCAACCTCAAAATTAGCTTGGGTGTATAAGAGGTATTGCAAACCCGACACCAGGAGAATAACCCACAAATATTCACAAGACTATCTATTACGAATGTACAACAGTAATAACAAAAGGTAGCGATATTATAACCTGTGAAAAACATCCTTGTTATAATAAAGACGGACGCACCAGCATCCACCTAAGAAACATGTTTAACATAATAAAACTAAAACTCAACAAAAGGCCCAAACACCGGCCACGGTAAGAAAGCAAATATTCATATTACATAAAGGCCGCAAACAAAAATAGCTACATACGGCCACGACATACAAAAAAGAAAAAAGATCCAACTGTTCAATATACAACAGCAGACCACATGCGGTCATGGCATGGAAATAAAACTAAAGGCAAAAACGCTCAAGATGGGGGGCGGCAACAACACTTCCCAAGGCTTCATCTGTGTCTTCTTCAGCATAATCCTCAACGGAGAGAGGGGCCGCGGAAATACTAGCTTCACCCACCCAAGTCTGGGAAGACAAGGGCGCGGAGACTATCTCCATCTTGTTGGGGAGGAAGAGCAGCGGCATGCTTTCTTGGCACCCTCCGCACGAGCATGCACATTCATCAATGCAAAAGATAGGGAGGTCTCCCCGATGGCCGTTTTATCACCGGCATGATGAATGGGAATAGAAAGCTGCTCAATGCACGATTGTAAGGAAGCAGCTTCCGGATGTTAGCGAAGGGCTCCGTCCTTTAGAGAAAAGCATCAAGAAACGTCATCCATACCTGGCATGCCCCTTTTTTTTTTGGATTTCAACAGATACCACAAGGGGAAGTGTGCGTCTTCAAGGGCTTTAACCGTATTAACATAATCTGCGCTGGCAACCTCTAGGTTATAAGCATCAACTACGGAAAGACTCCTCCCGGAAACCCCATGCTCATGACCGGCCTCTAAACCTTCTTGCATGCCAAAATCAACGGCCTGGCCCAAAGCATAACCAAGAATGCCCTGGTACTCTGAAGATTTCAAGTACTTAAGGAGAGCAAGTTGTATTCCATGGGTCAGGAGCCACCTCCTTCCGGCCAAAAGAGTCAAGTAGGTGGGACAAAATTCCCCCTCCAGACGGCCAGAGACATCCATCACGTGTGCCTCAAGCTCGACCACATGGTTGTACAGTTCCTGAGCCTGCTCTTCCTGCTGAATTTCCATTTTTTCCTTCAAATCCTTAAAACCAACACGCAGAGAAGAAACCTACAAAAGCAAGAACGCTTGTAATATATATATATATATAATACATATACGTGCGGAATAAAAGGTGCAGACATACCTCATAAGCAAGCCTATCATGCTCAGACGCCAATAAAGTAATCTTTGTCCCGGCCTCAGTACAGGCCACCTGGGCATCATTCAGGGCGGACTCAAGATGAGTGGCACGAGAGTCAAGCAAGGAGATGTCATGATCTTTCTGAGTAATGGTGACCTTAAGAGCTGACACCTCCGCAGTCAAAGCAGACTTCTCCCCGGATAGTGAAGAAACTTGGTTACGGAGACGGACAACCTCTGCGGTTTTAGCCTCTTTTTCTGCCAACTGAGACTTCAACCTGAGGATCTCCGAGTCTTTTTTCTCCAATAACTCACCACGTGCAGCATACTTAGCATTGAGTTTTTCCTTAAGCTCTAACTCATGCTCCGCACGGGACCTCACCTCTGACCCAAGGCATATTTGTCGTGCCGCTCCTACATTAAACTCCGTATATAATTGATCACAGTCCATAGAACGGAGAGCAAAGAAGAAGGCGGGGGGAGCAACGCGGTCCACCAGGGTATGGCAGGAAAAGCCATCGTCCAACAACGAATCATTAGTAATGTCCCACCTAGGAACATACCAATGCTTTGCCTCAGAAGGATCTAGAGTAGCGAGCTCATAGAAAGAATCATCAGACCCTTCCGACTCCTCAAGCTGGGAAGGACCAGCCAAAAATTGGATTAACATCCGCGGCTGAGCTTTGTCCTTGGTGGAGGTTGTTTGGTGGCTGTTGGCAGTATCTACGGAGCATCAAGTGCTAGAGTTGTAAGGATAAACAAAAAAATCAACGATTAGGAAAAGTTGCGGAAATTCAGAAAGCACTTAAGGATGCATATACATACCTCCCCACAGTAGTGCGGATCTGGAGGCTCGCTTGGGTAGGTAAATTCACAAAGCTTTCACTTTCTTGAGGAGGAGCAATAGAGGGAGTAGCAGACTGTTCCCGGGCCAACAAACGAGAGCCTGTCAGCATAATCTGCTCTAAACCAGTAAGGGTTTTTACCTTCGGGATACCTTGATGCAAGGGAAGGGTGATCCGTCCCCAACTTCTTAGCAGGGAGAACATCGCTCTGCTTTGTCAGTCTTTTCTTCTTAATGTTTTTAGGTTGCTTCGTAACAACCTCCTCATTACTCTGCCTCACCATGGCCGTACCCTCACCCGGGTCTGCTAACTCCAGATAAGCATCCTCTTCAGCAACACTTTCTTGCCCTCTCTCAGTCGGAGCAAGGATCTTCGTGGCCGTAACAGAACCACTACCCCCAGCCGCAGGAGTCACCAGGGGCATGAAGCAATGTCAGGTACTCTCTAGCAATGTCACCTGATCATCTCCCTTCTGAACCTCCACCACTCGGACCTTACGAGGGTCAGCAGTCTTAATAAAATCCAACAAGCCCATATCTGCAAAATAAACATCAAGCAATCAGGCTTTATAATACAAAAGTACCACTACTAAAAGGAAAAAACACCCACCCAGTCCGCCAGGACGCTCAAAAGCCGGATAAGAATTTTCGTCAAAAGGATAGTACGGGCTCAAACCCACAAGGCATAAGAAGCACTCCGGATACCGGCGGAAAGGAGCCTTATGACTTTCAAGAAGTTTAACGGTTTGCTCCTGACGAGCAGTAAGATGGGGAGCCGAATCCTTTTCTAGGACATCTCCCGTATATAAAAGGACGGAAATGGGAAATACGCAAGAGTCAACCCAGAAAAAATGGTCGCCCAATTTTTTATGGAGTCTGTGGGTTTTGGAAAACAAGACGGAGCCGAAGTAGAACGCTTAGCAAAGGAAAACAACCCCTCACTATACGTACGGGTGTAGAAAGCGCGAAACACGGTTACTGAGGGGGAAAGGTCGAGTACACGCGTCAGAACTTCAAAATGGGACACCCGGGCCGCGCCAAAAGGCGATAGTTAAGAAATATGCACACGAAAGTATTTAAGGACGACCATAAAAAAATTTGTAAACGGAATCCTATAACCACAAACGTTAAAAATCCTCGTATATACGCCTACTTTACCTGCTGGAACTGGGCAATAGTTTTATCACGCCCCGGAGCAGTGGGATGAACCTCAGCCGGAATATAAAAGCTTTCGCAAAAGCTATCTACCATCTCTTGGGTCATAATAGAACATTTAGCAGAAAAATTAGCCATTTGGGAGTTCGAGTGAAGGGAAATGCTGACCTGAATTTTGAAAAACCCTAAAAAGGAAGAAAACGATGTGCGGACGTATGCTAAAGATGAAAAGCTTGAAGAAATCAACAATGGTGGAAAGTAGAGTTGTGGAAAAGGAAACAGTAAAAACACAAGGGGGTATTTATACCCTTGGTGTATTTATACCTACCCACAGCCAGATGATGCCACGTGTAATCAACTTATATGATCAACGATTGAGTTTCGCCTAGGGAGCAGTTAAAACAGCTGTAAATACGTCACATCAGTCAGAAAATAAAAAGACGACATCGGTCCACGTCACCTAAACGTCACCAACTTGATGAGGAAGCTTTGCGGAGAAGACATGTGATCACGGAAAGCGGCAAACCATACTAATGAAACCGGAGTCTAGCATTGATCACCGCACGCAGGACATGGTCCGCAGGCAATATCATACTAGACTGGGGGGACTTGATGACGTATAGTAGGCATACCAAGCCTCCGGGCTTGGGCCACACTATCACTTGGGCTTCTGGGCCCAACTTAGCAGTCATGGGCCGAAACTAAACCCAATCCTGCATTGGTCACGGCCCGGACACAGCAAAACGGACGCGGACCTAACTATAGGATACTTCCGTCCACGGAAAGCACACGCGTCCGTACACACGGTTATTACGGAACCTTGCCCGACAAGGGACCCACTCTGGCCACTAACTAAACAAACGAAATATTAGGAAACCCTAATATTTCGTTCGCTTATAAAAAGGGACCTTCTGACACAATGAACAGTACGATTTTCTCACTCTACATACACATACTTTCTCTCTCTACATGTTTACTTACTTTCACGCCGGAGTCTAACCGTGGGGTCCGTCCCCACGGTAAGGCTAACGGTTTATTTGATTGTGCAGGAAATCATCACTTCTCTTGCTCTAGTACAAGATCTAATGCTCAAATCATTCGGGAACTCGACCCGACGTATAATTTGAGTCCTATTCTAAACCCTACACTTATTTTGTACTAACAAGTGGCGCCATCCGTGGGACCGCAACGTAACCACGTTTTTTAAAATACTCATCATGAGCACTCATGAACAACGCACCCCAACCATTCCCATGTCCTCCGTACGGAATACTGGGGGAAGAAGTGGCCCACAAGGTCTCGAAGAACCTACGCCTGACGAGGTCCTAAGAGAATTATGCGACAAAAACTACCACCAACTCTTGCCACTCATTGCCGAAAAGATGCAAAAAGAAAAAGAGCAGCAAGATAAGCTTAATGCGGTAAAGGCACGCCTACTCTACGGCAACGAGACCGGAAAAAATCAAAGAAATCATGAAGAGTCGCATTACTCCGAATCCAAGACGCCAACCGCCAGAACAGAGCCAAAAAGGAGGCATGGAAATAGGCGCTCCCGATGCCCGTCACTGGTTGCCAGTGTCTTCAAAAGAATCAAACAAAACATACCTCCTTCACCTAGGCCAGGGCGCGGAAAGAGGGTGGTGTGTTCAATAGGTTAGGAGGAAAAGAACGAAGTGCGTATGCACGTTCTGACAGCCGCCACCAGAGTTCCCACGAAAAGGAAATCGAGGTGAAACCAAGAGAGCATCATCATAGGGGCACGTCGTCTTGGGAAACTGGCAGATATTCGAAGAGTGAAGACAGTGAGGGAGGTCACTGGAAGTCCAAATCAAGAAGACACAGGTCAAACACCCACGAAGATGATCTCTCTCAGCCTTGGACATGCGAGGAAAGAAACCCTTTCACACCTCGTATCCGGCATTTCAATTTCCCAAGGACAAGGATGCCCAGCCACGTTAAGACATATGATGGAAGCAGGGATCCGAAAGATCATTTAAAGCTATTCCATGCCGTGGCAAAGACAGAGAGATGGGCAATGCCAACATGGTGTCACATGTTCGACTCAACGCTCACCGGAAACGCTAGAGTCTGGTTCGACAAACTCCCAAGGGAATCCATTGACAGCTATGAAGATTTGAGAACAGCATTCAGGGAAAATTATCTCCAACAAACAAAACACATCAAGGATCCGGTGGAGATACATCATATCAAGCAAAGAGATAAAGAATCTACAGAGAACTTTATGGAAAGATACAAAGCAGAAATCCTGGATGTAGAAGGAGCGCCGGAATGCATGAAGATCTCCGGATTCATGCACGGTATAACCCACCCCGAGCTGATCAAGCGCTTATACGAGAAAATTCTGAGGTCAATGGACGAAATGTACAGGGTGACTACGTCTTTTCTGCAAGGGAAAGTTGCCGCATTCAGTCATAGTCGGAAAAAAGCACCCGCCCCGTGGAAACAGCCAGAAGGAGGAAACAAGACAAAATTTATAAAGGGATTCAAAAATAAGCAAAGATCAGATCGGAAGCCAGATAGGTTTTCACTCCTTACGAAAACCCTGAAAGAAATTTTCGCTCTAGAAAAAGGAAAATTCAAAGCTCCGCCACCAATGGTAACTCCTGTAGAAAAAAGGGATCCGAACAAATATTATGAATTCCCATGTGGATACGGGGCATAGCACGGACGAATGCATGCAGCTGAGGAAACAGATAGACGAGATGATCAAGTCAGGCAAATTGTCGCAATTCATCAAAGAATTAAAGCAGAGCGACAAGCCAAAGGCACAAAAGCAGGGATAACGCCAAAAAGAAGCCCTAGCCATCTGATGATTTCAACAATGGGAGAGGGTAGCAAAGCAAAGGGTCACCCAGAGTTTCTTTCCGGAGACAACAATCTCTTTTTCGTCTTTAGGAGAGGAAGACGGAACGGAAGGACCAATGATCATCAAAGCTGAAATAGGAGGGCACTTCGTACACCAGATATACGTGGACGGAGGTGCATCCTTAGAAGTTCTATATGAACATTACTTCGTCAGGCCTGTCCCCCAGAATTAAGTATCTAGATGACCGAGGGAGGTGGGGACCACATCACTCGATGGAGGGTAGTGCAGGGTGGAAGAACGCGGATTTGGCGCGGATGAGGCGCAGCGGATTTGGGCCCTACTAAGTGAAGTAAGCGACAGACACTATGTACTGTGACGAAGATCATTCCACTTCCGCATGGATGAACTTCATGGTTATCAGGTCACCATCTCAACACAATGGAATAATAGGCAGAACAGGCATAAGAAAGATTCGTGCCGTACCATCCACAACACACAGAATGTTAAAATTCCCGGTAAAAGGAGGAACGGTAATGATACGAAGCAGCAGAGCCATCCCGATGGAATATGCAATGACCAGTCAGGTATTGGAGGAGAAGATAAAAGTGGTCATTCATCCTGAATACGCCAAGCAAATAATAGCCATAGGATCTACCCTAACAGAAAAAGGACGCAAAGAACTATGTGCTTTGCTCAGATAAAACTTGGATATTTTTGCCTGGAAGCCAGCGGATATGACGGGCGTCCCGCAGCACATGGCGGAGCACCGCCTAAATGTCCGAGAGGGATGCCCACCTGTCAGACAAAAGAAAAGGGGGCAAGCGCCGGAAAGAAATAAAGCGATCCAGGAGGAAGTGGAAAAATTGGTAGATGCCGGAATCATGAAAGAAGTCCACTATCACACTCTATACCAACCCGGTCATGTAAAAACACGATGGGAGTTGGCGAATGTGTGTGGATTTCAAAGATCTAAACAAAGCATGTCCTCAGGATGGTTATCCCTTGCCGGAGATAGATTGGAAAGTAGAGTCTCTCTGCGGATACCCTTTTAAGTGCTTCCTAGACGCATACAAAGGGTACCACCAAATCAAAATGGCAGAGGAAGATGAAGAAAAGACAGCATTCATCAAAAAAAACGAAAACACCAATGGATATTCTGTTACAAAAATATGTCATTCGGCCTAAAGAATGTCGGGGCAACCTATCAACGCTTAGTAGATAGTGCATTCCAAAAGCAGATCGGACGTAACCTGGAAGTATATATCGACGACTTGGTCATAAAAATCCATACGGAAGAGGAAATTATCCGAGACATAGCAGAAACATTCAAAACTCTCTGGCAAATAAATATGAAGCTAAATCCAAAAAAGTGCACCTTGGAATGCAGGAGGTGATGTTTTTGGGCTACAAAGTAAACGCTGAAGGACTGAAAGTATGCCCAGATAAAGCAGACGCGGTCCTTAGCCTACCGTCTCTGGGATGCCTTAAGGACGTACATAAGCTGAACAGGAAACTCGCAAGTTTAAACAGATTTCTGTCAAAATCAGCTAAAAAATCACTGCCGTTCTTCAAAAAACCCTGAGAATGCACAAAGAAAAAGCGATTTCAATGGTTCACAGGAAGCCGAAGTAGCCTTCAAACATATGAAGAAACTCATAGCGGAACTTCCAATGCTGACTGCACCAAAGGAAAAGGAGGAGCTAATCATATACTTAGCCGCGGCCAAGGAAGCTATCAGCGCAGTCTTAATGACCGAAAGGGGAGGCAAGCAATTTCTAGTGTACTTTGTAAGTCGTGCCCTACGAGAGCTGGAGGTCAACTACACCCCCATGGAAAAATTGGTATTAGCCTTGCTCAGCGCAAGCAAACGGCTAAAAAGGTACTTCCAGGCACATACAATTGTTGTAATTACGGATCAGCCGATAAATCAATTATTGTCAAAATCAAAAATCAGCGTAAGGATGCTAAAGTGGAAATTTAAGCTGGAAGGATATTACATCCAATACAGACCAAGGACATCGATAAAGGGTAAATATTGGCAGATTTTATCATAGAGCGACTGGATGAAGAATTCCTGGACAAACTCATGGCAGAGCCAGAAGAATTACTGGAACCATGGACTTTGTTTACAGACGGGTCATCCTGTATAGATGGTTCCGGAGCCGGGCTGATATTGACAAATCCGGAAGGAGTTGAATTCACGTATGCCATGAGGTTTAGGTTTGAGGCTACCAACAATGAAGCTGAATAAAGGAAGATAATGAAAAGAGAAAAGGGAAAGAAAAGTAAATAAAAGTTTAAAATTAACAAGAGAAGTGATAGGGTTGAAAAAAAATTTAAAAATGCAGCATTAATAGCCAGTCTTCGGATTGCAGAACAAATAGGCGTAAAAAACCTTCAAGCGAATGTAGACTCTCGCCTTGTAGCAAACCAGGTTAATGGCTCTTACGTAGCAAAGGAGTCAGGTATGGTTCAGTACTTGAAAAAGGTAAAAACGCTCGCAAGTAACTTCAAGGAATTCTCCATCAAACAAGTACCGCGGAGCGAGAACAAAAAGGCGGATGCCCTAAGCAAGATTGCGTCTACAAGTTGCACACCTCAGTAAGCAAGTACTTGTGGAAGAATTAAAGGAAAAGTCTATACATGAGAGGGAAGTCCTCGCTATAGTGGAGGAGGAAGAGCAAACATGGATGACACCCATATATGAATACCTTACAAAGGAAATCCTTCCGGAAGACAAAAAGAAAGCCAGGGTGGTACGTCTAAGCATCCGGACACATTATCAATGGTGAACTAAACAAGAAATTCTTTCTTGGACCGTGTCTACCGGTGCCATCGGACCACTTCAAGCAAACTACGTCCTTAGAGAAATACACGAAGGATCCTGTAGCATGCACTCCGGTCCTAGATCCGTGGTCGCCAAGGCCATCCGGACGGGATATTACTGGCCAACAATGCATACGGATGCGCGGAAACTAATAAGGGAATGCAATGACTGCCAAGTCCATCGTCCCATTCTGAGAAATCCGCAACAAAACTTAACCCCCATTACGTCTCCGTGGCCATTCTATAAATGGGGGATCGACATAGCCGGACCCTTCTCGGAGGGACCAGGCAAAGTCAAGTTTTTGATCCTAGCTATTGACTACTTCACCAATGGATTTAAGCAACGCCCGTTGCGACTATCACAGGCATATCAAGTAGAGAGAAGGTGCATAATGGGAAACAACATGTTTGCCCCTGGGGTTTTTTTTGGCCTACCAGGGGAAATAGTATCCGATAATGGAAAGCAGTTCGGTGATAACCCATTCAAAGACTAGTTCGAAAAACTATGTATCCGCCAGTGTTTTGCCTCCGTGAAGCACCCACAAGTAAATGGCTTGGTCGAAAGGGCAAACAGGAGTCTGGGAGAGGGAATCAAAGCTCGATTGGATAAAAGAAGCAAGGATTAGATAGGAGAACTCTCACACGTCCTATGGGCACACCGCACCATGATCAAATCAAGCAATGGAGAGACACCGTTTTCACTTACATACGGCACAGAAGCAGTCATACCAGCAGAGATAGGCATGCCAACACTCCGGACTGCAGAAATGGACCTGACAAAGAATGACGAAGCCCTGGGAATAAACTTAGTCTGATAGTAATAAAAAAGAAGAACAAGCAGCAATTCAAGAGGCGAAAAGTAAAGCTAAGATGGAAAGTAATACAACTCTAAAGTTCGAAGCACAAGCTTCAGGCCGGGGGAAATGGTCTACCATAGCAATGATGCAAGCCACGCCAAGGACGGAGGAAAACTTGGCCCTAAATGGGAAGGACCATACGAAGTTACGGAGTCATTAGGAAAGGGAGCCTACAAGCTTAAGGATCAAAAAGGAAATGAACTTCCGCGAACATGGAACATCTGTAATCTTAAAAAGTGTTATATACATGAAGTGTAAGCACCCGCCCGGCACGTATGATGCTCCGGAGGGCAGTATGTTAATTTCTCTTTATTTTGTAATGTCTTTTGAATATTAATGAAAAAGTAGGGATTAGCTACCCTCACCAGTTTTAAAGTCCTAAAATTATTATTACTTTGCAAAGTTATATCAACTATTAAGACGCGCACGCAAGGAGCCACGCTCCACAATAATATTATCCCGGATAATAAAAGGTTGAGCAACCTCAAAATTAGCTTGGGTGTATAAGAGGTATTGCAAACCCGGCACCGGGAGAATAACCCACAAATATTCACAAGACTATCTATTACGAATGTACAACAGTAATAACAAAAAGGTAGCGATATTATAACTTGTGAAAAACATCCTTGTTATAATAAAAGCGGACGTACTAGCGTCCACCTAAGAAACATGTTTAACATGATAAGCTAAACACCGCAACAAAAGGCCAACACACGGCCGCGGTAAAAAAACAAATGTTCATATTACATAAAGGCCGCAAACAGAAATAGCCACACACGACCATGACATACAAAAAAAAATCTAAGTGTTCAATATACAACAGCAGACCACATGCGGTCATGGCGTGGAAATAAAACTAAAAGCAACAACGCTCAAGATGGGGGGTGGAAACAACACTTCCTAAGGCTTCATCTGTGTCTTCTTCAGCATAATCCTCAACGGAGAGAGGGGCCGCGGAAATACTAGCTTCACCCACCCAAGTCTGGGAAGACAGGGGCGCGAAGACTATCTCCATCATCAGTTGGCGAAGAGCCGCAGCATGTTTCTTGGGCCCCTCGGCACGAGCACGCACATTCATCAATGCGAAAGATAAGGAGGTCTCCCCGACGGCCGTTTTATCACCGGCATGATGAATGGGAATAGAAAGCTGCTCAATGCACGGTTGTAAGGAAGCAGCTTCCGGAAGTTCAGCGAGGGGTCCGTCCAAAAGAAAGCAATCAAGAACTTCATCCCCCCCCCCCCCCCACCCCCCCCCCCCCTCCCGGCATCCATTTTGTATTTCAACAATCCACCAAGAGGAAGTGTGCGTCTTCAAGGGCCTTAACCGCGTTAACATAATCTGCGTTGGCAACCTCCGGGTTATAAGCATCAACTACGGGAAGACTCCTCCCTGCAACCCCATGCTCATAACCGGCCTCTAAACCTTTTTGCATGCCAAAATCAACGGCCCGGCCCAAAGCATAACCAAGAATGCCCTGGTACTCTGAAGATTTCAAGCACTTAAGGAGAGCAAGTTGTATTCCATGGGTCAGGAGCCACCTCCTTCCGGCCAAAAAAGTCAAGTAGGTGGGATAAAATTCCCCCTCTAGACGGCCGGAGACATCCATCACGTGTGCCTCAAGCTCGGCCACACGGTTGTACAGTTCCTGAGCCTGCTCTTCCTATTGAATTTCCATTTTCTCCTTGAAATCCTTAAAACCAACACGCAGAGAAGAAACCTGCAAAAGCAAGAACGCTTGTACATATATATATATATATATATATATATATATATATATATATATATATATAATACATATACATGCGGAATAAAAGGTGCGGACATACCTCAGAAGCAAGCCTATCACGCTCAGACGCCAATGAAGTAATCTTAGTCCCGGCCTCGGTACAGGCCACCTGGGCATCATTCAGGGCGGACTCAAGATGAGTGGCACGGGAGTCAAGCAAGGAGATGTCATGGTCTTTCCGAGTAATGGTGATCTTAAGAGCTGACACCACCGCAGTCAAAGCGACTTCTCCCCGGATAGTGAAAATCTTGGTTACGGAGCTGGGACAACCTCTACGGTTTTAGCCTCTTTTTCTGCCAACTGAGACTTCAACCTGAGGATCTCTGAGTCTTTCTTCTCCAACAACTTACCACGTGCAGCATACTTAGCATTGAGTTTTCCCTTAAGCTCCAACTAATGCTCCGCACGGGACCTCACCTCCGACCTAAGGCATATTTGCCGTGCCGCCCCTACATTAAACTCCGTATATAATTGATCACAGTCCATGAAACGGAGATCAGAGAAAAAGGCGCGGGGAGCAACGCGGTCCACCAGGGTACGGCAGGAAAAACCATCGTCCAACAACGAATCATTAGTAATGTTCCACCTAGGAACATACAAACGCTTCGCCTCGGAAGGATCTAGAGTAGCGAGCTCATAGAAAGAATCATCAGACCCTTCCGACTCCTCAAGCTGGGAAGGACCAGCCAGATCCGGATTAACATCCGCGGCGAGTTTGGCCTTGTTGGAGGTTGTGGTGGCAGCGGCAGTATCTACCGGAGCACTCAAAGTGCTAGAGCTGTAAGGATAAACAAAAGATCAACGATTAGGAAAAGGTGCGGAAATTCAGAAAGTACTTAAGGATATGTATATACACCTCCCCACAGTAGTGCGGATCTAGAGGCTCGCTTGGGCAGATAAATCCACAAAACTTTCACTTTCTTGAGGAGGAGCAACAGAAGGAGTAGCAGACTGTTCTCGGACCAACAAATGAGAGCCTGTCGACATAATCTGCTCTAAACCAGCAAGGGTTTTACCTCCGGTACCGAAAGCAAGGGAAGGGTCATCCGTCCTCAACTTCTTAGCAGGGAGAACATCGCTCTGCTTTGCCAGTTCTTTCTTCTTAATCTTTTTAGGTTGCTCCGTAACAACCCCTTTATCACTTTGCCTCACCATGGCCATACCCTTACCCGGGTCCGCTAACTCCAGATAAGCATCCTCTTCAGCAACACTTTCCTGCCCTCTTTCAGTCGGAGCATGGATCTCCGTGGCTACAACAGAACCACTACCCCTAGCTGCAGGAATCACCAGGGGCATGAAGCAATGTCGGGTACTCTCTAGCAATGTCACCTGATCATCTCCCTTCTGAACCTCCACCGTCCGGACCTTCCGAGGGTCAGCAGTCTTGATAAAATCTAACAAGCCCATATCTGCAAAATAAACATCAAGCAATCAGGCTTTATAATACAAAAGTACCACTACTAAAAAGAAATAACACCCACCCGTTCCGTCAGGACACTCAAAAGCTGGATAAGAATTGTCGTCAAAAGGATAGTACGGGCTCAAACCCACAAGGCATAAGAAGCACTCTGGATACCGGCGGAAAGAAGCTTTATGGCTGTCAAGAAGTTTAACCGTTTGCTTTTGACGAGTAGTAAGATGGGGAGCCGGGTCCTTTTCTAGGACACCTCCCGTATATAAAGGGACGAAAATGGGAAAAACGCAAGAGTCGACCCAGAAAAAGTGGTCCGCCTAATTTTTGATGGAATCCGGGGGTTTTAGAAAACAAGACGGAGCAGAAGTAGAACGTTTAGCAAAGGAAAATAACCCGTCACTAAACGTACGGGTGTAGAAATCGCGGAACACGGTAACTGAGGGGGAAAGGTCGAGTACACGCGTCAGAACTTCAAAATGGGACACTCGGGTCGCGCCAAAAGGCGATAATTGAGAAATAAGCACACGGGGGTATTTAAGGACCGCCATAAAAAACTTTGTAAACGGAATCCTATATCCACAAACGTCAAAAATCCTAGTATATACGCCTACTTTACTGGTTGGAAACTGGGCAATGGTTTTATCACGCCCCGGAGCAGTGGGATGAACCTCAGCCGGAATATAAAAGCTTTCGCAAAAACTATCTACCATCTCTTGGGTCATAATAGAATATTTAGCAGAAAAATTAGCCATTTGGGAGTTCGAGTGAAGGGGAATGCTAACTTGAATGTTGAAAAATCCTAAAAAGGAAGAAAACGATGTGCGGACGTATGCTAAAGATAAAACGCTTGAAGAAATCAACAATGGTGGAAAGTAGAGATGTGGAAAAGGAAACAGTAAAAACACAAGGGGGTATTTATACCCTTGGTATATTTATACCTACCCACAGCCAGATGATGCCACGTGTAATCAACTCATATGATCAACGATTGAGTTTCGCCTAGGGATCAGTTAAAACATCTGTAAATACGTCACATCAGTCAGAAAATAAAAAGACAACGTCGGTCCACGTCACCTAAACATCACCAACATGATAAGGAAGCTTTGCGGAGAAGACATATGACCGCAGAGAGTGGCAAACCATACTAATGAAACCGGGGTCTAGCATTGATCACCGCACGCAGGACATGGTCCGCAGGCAATATCAAACTAGACTGGGGGGGACTTGATGATGTATAGTAGGCACACCAAGCCTCTGGGCTTGGGTCACACTATCACTTGGGCTTCTGGGCCCAACTTAGCAGTCATGAGCAAAAACTAAACCCGATCCTGCATTAGTCACGGCCCAGACACAGCAAAACAAACTTTGACCTAACTATAGGATACTTTCGTCCACGGAAAGCACACGCGTCCGTACACACGGTTATTACGGAACCTTGCCCGACAAGGGACCCACTCTAGCCACTAACTAAACAAACGAAATATTATGAAACCCTAATATTTCGTTTGCTTATAAAAAAAGACCTTCTGACACAATGAACATGATGATTTTCTCACTTTACATACACATACTTTCTCTCTCTACATGTTTACTTACTCTCACGTCGGAGTCTAACCGTGGGGTCCGTCCCCACGGTAAGGCTAACATCTTGTAGCTTTACTCGATTCTGTTATTTTGTCCAACTCGAATGATAGATGGGTTAGTGATTTAAATGGAGACGGGGTCTTTCGTGTTAAAGACGTGAGGAATTTGTTAGATGAGTTCTTTCTTCCTAGGGCGGATATTCCTACGAGGCGGGTTAAAAATATTCCGATTAAAGTTAATATTTTTGCTTGGAAACTTGCTCTTGATCGTTTGCCTACTCGAGCGAATCTCGTCCAAAGGAATGTCGTTACTGAATCGCAGTCGTGTCCCTTGTGTGATGCGATTCTTGAAGATACTTCTCACTTATTCTTCAATTGTTCTTTGGCTAGAGATGTGACGAGATTATTATGTCGCTGGTGGAATTTGGGAGTGCAATCTTTTTCATCGTATGCAGAATGGCTCGTTTGGTTCAATTCGGTTCGTCTTGCTTCTAATTTGAAGGTTATTTTGGAAGGCGTTTTTTATGTTACGTGGTGGAGTTTGTGGAATTTCCGGAACCAATTACTTTTCGCGAGTAAAAAGCCTCGTAAAGAGTCCATTTTCGATGATATTGTTTTACGATCTTTTTGTTGGTGTAAAGCTAGAGGTAGTTCTAAGTTAAGATGGGATAGTTGGATTCAACACCCATATTTGATTTCTTTGTAATTGTCTAGCTTCTTGCTAGTGTTTCTAATAAAGTTGCCGTTCAAAAAAAAGGCTAACGGTTTACTTGATTGTGCAGGAAATTATCACTTCTCTTGCTCTAGTACAAGATTTAACGCTCAAATCATTCGAGAACTTGACCCGATGTAATTTGGGTCCTATTCTAACCCATACTCCAATTTTGTACTAACAGTAACTATCACAAAAATAAGATGAAAGATATCGTTGCATGTAACAACCACCACGTCAATAATTCTGTAATTAACTCTTAAAATTATTGTGCTCAAATGTGTTCCGGCCTTTTAATTAAGTTAAAAGAAAAAATTCTACGTATTATGTCAAATTTATTTCATACTACCAAAATAAAAAGGGGTTGGTTATTTGTACCCCTTAAAAAGTCATTGGTACCCCCCTTCGTACCCCCTTTTGTTTTTTTGTTTTTTTGTTTTTTTTTTATAATTTTGTTTATGTTATAAAACTGTGAAATGCAGAATTTGGAATGAAAATAATAAAGTTTAATAAGTCAAAAGTGTTAAATTGTTAAAAAATACGGAACAGAAACTGATAAAAAACTGTGTTGCACTGTAAACAGGAAGACAAAAGTCATCAAAAATACAGAACATTTGTACTTTCGGTGGGTTAGGCTAGCACCCAAATAAAAAAATTCTTTAGCCTGCTGTATTTAAACTAGATTTGTCATTTGTGTATAGTAGTGATGTCACCGTGTATATCTTTTGGATTCTTGGACTTGGACATAACTGACAAAAGTAATTATAAATCAGTTTGATGGGTTATGAATGGTTACATCAAACCTTTTCATTTTGATTTGTCATTTTTTAAATATTATATATCAGTACCTGTATACTATGATACTATTTTATACTATTATTTAGCTTTTGTAGATGGTACAACAAGTATGATTTCAACCCCCGTTATCCATGGCTTTCTTATTGGGACGGTCACCTGAAATTATTCCCTGTGAATATGAAGGATTCGACATGTGAATACCACTCATATCGAAAACAAGATTTCAATTATTCTTACGTACTTTTTTATGTGCACTAACAAGTCTGGCTATCCCAAATTGGTTTGGTTCTTTGTTTTATTTTTTACAATGAATTTTTTTGTCAAATCAACTCAGTAAATACAAAATGAATTGGATGGAATGAGATGTTGTCAAATCTTTGGATGTGGTTGCAAGCTAAATAGTATGACCTTGTAATAACTTACAAGTTTACGAAGGAATTGAAAAGTAATACAAGATTTTGGAATATCATTTTGTAGTTGTACTTTTGTCTTTCACCCGTTATAGTTGATGGTGTTAATTTTGCAACCAATTGGACCATTTGAAAATAATGGGATATAGTTGTCTTGGCGATCAAAACCAAGGAAAAACTTGGTTTAGGGTCTGTTTGGTGTGTTATTAAGATTCATTATGGATATCGGTTTGATTATGGAGTAAAATGAGAATCGAATTAAGCAAAACAATCAATGTTAAAATATTGTTTGGTTTAACATTTCATAGTTTGGTTTTAGAGTTTTGTGGGTCCAAGTCAAATGTCACTCTCTTTATATATGCATAAATAAATATTTTATGTTTAATTAATACTCCTTCCGTCTTATAATTATAGTTCATCGACAAAAAATATGTGGTTTAAGAAAAAACATCATTATTACAGATTTATCTCTCTTACTTTTTACACAATGACACTTTTACCCTTAATCAATTAATTTATAATTTCTTTAAAGTTTGTAATAATAATATCAAGTGATGGTGATATGGTAAACTTAATCTAAATTCCCTATCTATTTTTGGAAGTGGACAATTAATTTGGGACAACCCAAAAAGGAAACGTGAACTATAATTATGGGACGGAGATAGTACACCCTCAATGAATATGAAACCGCCCAATAGAGACTGGTATGGCTAGTAAGGGTTTTTGGCGCGGATTCCAAAAAATTGATTCAGAAATAATCTTACCAAACAAGTGTATATAGGAATGAATGTATTACTTGATTACTATACCCGCACACCAAACGCTTCGTTATAGTTGGATCTCAAATTAAACTAGGTTTTTAACCCGCGCTCCGCTGTGAAGTGCGAGATTATTTGTTTTTTGTTGATGTTTATGTTATAGCAGATGTATAGAGTGTGTTAATAAATAGTAGCAACTAAAGACAGAAATTCATGAAGTTTAAACAAAGAGACTGAGTTATAAGGTCAGATGTTTAGGTTTTTATTTGTATTGTGCCCGGGTTTGCATATCTACCCATTTCAAAAGTTACATACGTTGATGGCTGCATAATTTGGTCGTTCAGAATTACATGTTAAAGATTTCTGTTATTCTGCAGCTTATATAACAAACGGATTGACTTCTGATATTTTGCAGCATACATGTTCAGTATCCTTTCTTTTTCTTTGCGTCTAATGATACTTCTAGGAAAATAGGCCATTTTGCAGTACTTGGTTTTGGATCTTTTGATGTTACGGTGGTTGCACTGTCTTTTGTTGGTGGTTCTGTTGTAGGCTTTCGGGCCGGGTATGGTTGACACAATTGTTTATGTAATTTTTTCTGTGACTCGTGTGGTGGAGTTCCTACACAAAGTATTATGTTATAGGGTTAGAATATATGTACTGTATAAAAGATGCATGTTCAATAGAGAGGGATTTTTTGTGGATGATCATTTTTTGTAAATGATGATGTTAAAGTTTTTTTGTTTGTAGTATATGCATGTTGAATGTACACATCCGGCATGTTGTTCTTTTATAGTCACATGTTGTGCACTTTAGTAAATTTGGATGGAGATGAATGCAAACGAAATATCTCGTAATTGTTTTAAAACTGGACTAATAAAGTATGAGCAACATGTAAAAAGTTTGTGTTGTAGTCTACTGTTTATGATTTAAAGGTGATACAGACAATTGCTTCACACTAAAAGACTGTTTTTTAGAATGGTGTATGATGGAAAGAGGGTGTAAATGAACAGGGATGGTGTTTTACCTATTTAAAGGGTGGTAAAAACATATTTTATGCATTCAAATTACAGAAAACACATTGAATGGCAGCGTTACCCAGATGTGATGAACTACTTCGGGCCATCAATTCACCGAAATGGGAAGCCATGTTTATCCTTTACTGTCGCATGGCCATTAATGAAGACCAGAGGTTGGCAAGGGAGATCAACGTATTGTGTATGGAGCTGACTGTCGTTATGGAAGAAAAGGACAATTTTGTTGATGAGCTGGATGTGTTGGTGGGTAGGTTTTTGCCGAAAAAGATGGCTAAGTTTATGAAAAGAGCAAAGACAAAGATACGCGAAACTTGATGAAGTTGCAGATCTTAAGAAGGGAGTTTGAATTGAGGACTGCTGAAAAGAACATTTTTATTGAGAAGCTGAAGGGAAACATGGACTACTGAGTATTGTCATGACGTGTGGTAGGTTTACTTTGTTTAGGGCTGCTAAAATAAAAGGCATCTGGTCTGTACACGAGTGTGTTGAGTGTGCTCACATGTCATTGTGTGGATACATGTGTGGTTTGTGTTGTTTGTTCTTGTGTGTTCTAAGTTTATTGTACTATGATCTTGTATGTGTCTGTATGTATGTATGATATTTTATGTAATAAATGATGATGCTTTAGTGTCACAATGGTAGTGAGTACCTGGTATGGCCTTCTCTTTGTTGTTTGGTTCTTTGGTTGCCATAGTTGAGCTTGTTGCTAAGTCAGCACATGCATTGTTGAAATATATTTTTTCAAAAAGATTGTTAGATTACGTAAGTCTGTGTTTAGATGTGTGTTTTTGGAGCAATTATTACCTGTGGTGTGGGTTTCAATTGTTGGCTGGATGTCTAGAATGTCATCCACTATAAACTCGCCTGCTCCTTTTTGTGTAGAAGGGGTGAAGTGGAATTGAAAGATGTGTTTCTTACCAATGATGTTCACCAATTTAGTGGGTAGCTGCCTTTGATTTGTTCCTTTCTATTTCTGCATTAGCTTTGAACAGGGATGGCCAGTAATTTTTTCATCGGCAAGTGTGAAGAATGTAAACTGTGCATTACCGGTTGTATCAGTTACTGTAGCTTTGAAGTTGTACCTATTTGTTTTGAGAAGAGATGGTGGTTTCTTAGTTGTATTTTGTTTGAGGGCATACCTGTAGGTAGGCGGGTCTTGTTTTTCGTGGTCTTCACAAGTGTAAGTCCTATTTTGTTGTGTTGAACCCTTGCTGCATTGGCTACACAATGGGTAGTTCCAATCTCTATTTTCTCTAACAGCTGTGATTGTAACCTCACACGTAAAATGTACTCCCTACAGCAGGAGATATTCTGCAATTAATAGATGT
>BQNB010064872.1:0-35142 GCA_026074375.1 Tanacetum coccineum
TTAATTCGTAAAAAGAGTACTAGGCAGTAAAATAAACTGAATAAAATGCTAAAATGACTTAAAAAATTACAATAAAACTAAGATAAGCTAAGATGCCTTCAAGGCTTACAAAAGGCTCTATTTATAGCTGAAGTCTTTTCTTCTTGGCCTTCTCACCTGTGCTTCTTTTGTGAGAGCTTCTCAAGGCATTTTTGTTATGTGAGGGACTTGATAAAAGTAATCTCAGCCATTCAATCTTCTAGTGCTTCTTTTTGAGTCAATCTAGCCATCAAAATTACTTGAAAATGGTGAAGGATTACCAACATGGCAATTATAAAGCTAGGGGAAGATAGTGGAGGAGGGGGGAAGGTTTTATCCTCTGAATTTTTCATGGTTACAGGGTAAAAGGGGAGAAGAGAACCTGTGATTGGTTCTTGGGTTCTGTTGGGCGGGAAAAATGGTTTTGGGTAAGTTGGCAGCTTTGACCCCTCAAGTTATTCTTCACCCAATTTCCAATTTTAGCCCTTGTCTTTTTATTCTTGTAATACAACTTAAGGTTTGGTAATTTTAGTCCCTCAAGTTGTATTTTCTTCACTTGGTTGACTTTTAACTGACTTTGGCTTCGATTTGACTTTGTCTTTTCCATTCCGTGCTCGGTTTTGTCCTTTTTTTGCTTGCTTTATCATCCTATTCTTGAATATCCGTTTCCTGCACAATACAAATGCAAAACATACAAATATAATGTATTTTTGGTACGTTTTTAGTAATTTAAGCCCGTTTTTAATGGAAAAGGGTATGTGTAATTAAACACATACCAGTATCTCTTAGGGATCCAAGCCATTACAGACTTGGAAATCCCTTTTGGGTCAACATACTCAACCTTCTTGGGCATGAATGATCCACTGTCTTTGGACACATGATCTAAGTAATTTCCCTTAGGCCTCCAAACCCACCTTGACTTTTTAAGGTCAGTATCCATCTTACCCTTACCAGTATTAATTACTGCTCTTGTCCCAGCAGTAGTCATATTTTGAACCCCAAAAGTTTTAACATCTTGTTTTAAGTCTTTGGGTCTAAAGGCTGGTTTTGTGTAGTAAGACCTCTTGATAGGTGAATATGAGCCTCTTGGTCTTACATTGTCCATTCTTGGGTAAATTGGTCTAATAGCACCACTAGTTTGTGCTATTTTTGGAGCAAATGGTCTAACAGTACTAACAGGCCTAGCAGTACTAACTTTGTGAACTGCTCTTTTCTTATTTTGCTTAACAGGAGTAATCAAACCTGTTCTTGTTAGAACTCCTGATGGGACAAAAGTCTTTCTAAAATGAGGGTATTTTGAAATTTTTTGATGATTAACCCTTTTAGCATTATCCCATACTGGTTTGACCACCCTTGGACCAGTATTGACCACATTTTTCAGCTTAGGTTCTGGGCTCCTTTTGTCATAAAAATCACAATCTTTGATCAAATGGTCAGTGCTCTTACAGACAAAGCAAGCTTTTATTTTCTTAAATCCAATTCCTGCTTTCTTAGAAGTTTGACCAATTTGATCATTAGTCTTAACAGGATTAACTGTTTGCACTTCAGACACATTATCCTCATCATCTGAGTTCCAATCCTCAATGATTACTTTATCTCTGTTAACTGATTCATAGACTGTCTTAGGTTTTTGAGTATTTGCTTCATTTGTTTTACCTACAGTCTCACTAGTTTTAGATTTACTAGTGTCAGCATTAAGCTCAGTTGTTTTTGACTCAATGATTTTCTTTCTAATGGCATATTCATCTAAACCTGCAAATGATATGTCAGCTCTTGGGGTTAGAAAGTTCCCTGTTATAGGAGGGGGAACAGCATGAAACCTATCTACTTTAGAGAAACTATCATTTGCTGGTGTGTTCTCTTCATCACTTGATCTGACATCAAAAACACTCAAACTAATCTCACTATCAGTTTCAGAATTGTTACTCATTTCATTCAATTGTGTGCCATATCCTAAACCAGTTTTATCTCTAGCACTCATTTGACTGTTGAGTAATTCATCAAGATTCTTGGATGATTCTTCCCATTTTTCTATCTTTAATTTTAACTCATCTCTTTCCTTAACAACTTTCTCTAATTCCAGGTTAAGGTTGTTAATTTTTATTTCTCTGCATTTAAGCTCATAGTTTTGAAACTCATATTTTTCACCCCAAGCTAATTCATTCTTTTCATGTACAAGTATCCTAGATTTTATTGACTCTAAGGATAACTCATAACCCTAAATTTATAGTCTTGCTCTGCTATGTTTTTCTCTTTCACTATCATAATTCTTTTGAAGAGTTTTAAAAGATTCAAGACATTGTTTAGAACATTTTTGTACCTCATTGTCAGAAGAACTTAATGAGCTTGAAGAAGAGATTGCCATTAAAGCATAGTTGACTGGTTCTACTTCAAAATCATTACTCCAATCATAGCCTCCTAGACCATCTTAAGCCACCAGTGCCTGTAATGAAGATTCATTTGTTGGTGCATTGCTCCTGCCATTGTCACCATAAGATCTTTTCCCTTGATTCCTTCCAGATCTGCAATCCCTAGCAAAGTGCCCTTTTCTGTGATAGTTGTAGCACTTAGTTTTTGATTTATCAAGTGAAACATGTTGTTTTTCTTTGAAATCCATGTTCCTTCCTGTCTTCTGAATGAATTTCCTCACTCTGATAGTCAACATAGCCACCTGCCATCTAAGATCCAATTCTTCCAAGTCATCTTCATCAATCTGCTAAAAATCCTCATTTTCATCAGTGGAGGACTGGTTGTCCGTTAATGCAAAGAAAGAGCACACTACTTTTTACAGCACCTGGAGAAGATGAAAACCTGACTTTGATGAATTAGTTCCTCTAGCAGTATTAACCCCAAAATCTCTACCAGCAGTACTAACTTCATTAGTTCTGCTAGTATTCTCAGAGGACAAAAAAGCCAAGTTCTGAGAATTTGATGTGGAATTTAAAGACTTCTTTATCTCATCTTTATAGACCTTCAGGTTATTATAGAGATCATCAATATCAGTCTAGTCTATGTCTGGCTTATTTCTCATAATTAAAGAAAAAAAAAAAAAAAAAAAAATTTGAACTTCCATGAAAGAGGAAGACTTCTTAGGAACTTTTGGTTAATATCTTCCTTTGATACTGGAGTAGCATACACCTCTAATTGACTTATGAGCTTTTGGAACCTATCATAAGCCTTATCCAGACTTTCATTTGGTGTAGTGGTAAAGTTTTCAAACTGATGTTTTAGAACATTCTTCTACATCTTTTTAGATTCTTCATTTCCTCCAAACCTTGATTTGATTGCCTCCTAGAGAGATTTAACATCTGGAACATTATGAATCTTAAGGAGATATTCATCAAGTATTGCTAAAAGAGCACGATGCTCTTAACTCGTTTTTGATTCCTTTTGCAAGCCTAGTTTTTTTTGTAGTTTTAGGAACAGGAGGAGCAGAAGGACCAGATTGATCTCCTGTTGGTGCGAGTTCTTCTTGGAGATCTCCATTGATAATTATGTCCCATAAGTTGTGATATGTGTGACAGATATATTGACGCATTCTCATGCTCCAAATATCATATTATCCCTTCTTGATGATAGGGATTTTCATTGCTGTGATAGTTAGGGGAGGAGTGTCTTGTTCTGCCATCTTACTAGTTTGAGTGTAGATCTGTTTCAAACAATATAGTTCTTCTTATTAAGAGTTTCCACACAAGCTCTGATACCACTTGATAAGATCGTTTATAGCTCAAGATTGATTAGATCTTATATATCTAGGATGAACAATAACAATGATTGATAACACGCAACGGAATAATAAAGAACACAATCATAGTTATCACAAGGTTTTCTTTATTGAACGTTTCCCTATTACCCCAACTATAATTTAGGGCTACACCAACTAACTATGGTGTACTATTCGACTCTCATCAGTTGACTTGCTATCTAACTATCTAGACTCTCATTGGGAGAGCTCTAGTTTTCTATGGATGGATATCTAAACCATATGCCTGATAATCTCTTTATATAAAGAGATATCAAGGCTTACAATAGAAGATAAGAAAAAACAATATATTTAAAATATTTAAGAATATCTTCTAATATCTTCTGTATCTTTATCATTATAAGGAGATCTTCTGATATCTTTATCTTTATCTTCATATTCTCCACCAGCTTGAAGATTTCTGTAATTACAATTTTAGTCCTTTTGTTTCATTCTTATATTTATTTTGTCTCATCAAATCTAGAATCCCAACAAATCTTGCTAGTATGTTCCCTTGGTACACATTTATTCCTCCACATTAACAAATTTTTCATCATTCTTTCATTTTCATAACAACAACAAAATTTCTATCTCTCCCTCTGTTATCCCACTATTAATCCAAACACAACTATAATAAGCAACCTAAATAAGCTCTAATAAGCCGAATAAGATAAGAAGAAAAGAGAGGAAAATGAAATATTAGAGAGAGAAAGTAGATAGAGAAACAAAGATGGAAGATTAGATTTTAAGAGAAAATGGTGAGTTACAAAATGAAACAAATGCAACCAACACCCTCTCCATGTGTGGAGAGTGTTTCTTTTATACCCTTAGCCATATACTTGGCACATGGGCTTTCTGAATGGGCCGGGCTTGGTCTAACTTGGGCTTTGACCATAAACATGGACAATATTAGGTTACAAACCAAGCCCGTTAATACCCGACTAGCCTATTACATTACAAGACTAATTGCGACTAATAAGACCGATAACATTCTTGTTCGACTTATATAAAATTAAGGCTAACACCCTCTCTCTCTCTACATTCGGACGAGCCACAAGGAAGTCAAGAAACAAAGATTTTGAAGATTTTCTCAAGAACACGGGTTAAGAATATATTATTGGGTTGATAGCTAGTAGTTTCGGGTTGTAAAAACAAGGTTTTGGGTTTTATTTGCGCATCGTCACAACCGGACCAAACTCGTCAAACAAGTAAGTTTTTTAAAAACTTTGATTTAAAGTTGTACTTTTGTGATTATGGTGATGTCTAGACGCTAGTTGTACAAGTTGATCGCCAAAAAGATCAAAACTTGAAAACAAAAATGTAAAAAGGTGTGTTTGTGCGTCGGCTTATAAAAAGAAAGAAAAAAAAGATTTTGAGTTTAAATAAAATGGTTGTTGTGGTAATTTTTCATTTTATAAAAATGTTTATAAGGCTTGATTTTGAAGCAACACATTATTTAAAAAGCTAGATATAGCTTATTGATTTGGATAAGGGTGCTTTTGGCTTGTTCTGATGCCCAATAAGGTGGTCGTGTTTGCTTCGGGCCCGACGTCAAAGTGGGCTCGCCACTTAGTTTGAGTCAATGGACTTAGATTTTGGCTTATTGATTTTGGGCTTATGATTTCGGCTTATGTATTAAGCTTATGGCTTATTTAGTTTGGTTTATAAATTTAGCTTAGAGCTTATTTAGTTTCGACTTATATTATAAGTGTATGGCTTATTTGGTTTTGGTTTTGGCTTGTCTTAATGCTTAAGTTTTTTGGCTTATCTTGAGCTTATGATATTCGGATTATTTTTTATAAGCTTATGGCTTATCTAGTTTGGTTTATATATTAAGCTTATAGCTTATTTAGTTTCTGCTTATATTATAGCTTATGGCTTATTTGGTTTTGGTTTCGGCTTATCTTGATGCTTAAGTTTTTTGGCTTATCTTGAGCTTATGATATTCGGCTTATTTTTTATAAGCTTATGGCTTATCTAGTTTGGTTTATATATTAAGCTTATAGCTTATTTAGTTTCGGCTTATGGCTTATTTGGTTTTCGGTTTAGCATATTTATAAGCTTTTAACTTATGTTTTAATCCGGCTTAATGGGTTAAAGGCCCATTGAGTTTCGATTTGCATTTTTGATTTATGGAAAGAAGTATGGACTAGTCATTGCTATCGGGCTAAGTATTTAAGACCATAATGTTGGGAAATAGATTGTAAAAGACTTAATACTGGTAGTATAACAGTTAAGTCTGGTAGTATTAGTTAGTTCTGGCAGTACTAAGTTAAGTCTGGCAGTACTAAGTTAAGTCTGGCAGTACTATAGTTAGTACTGGTAGAGTGGCAGTACTATAGTTAGTACTAGTCGTATGTAGTTAAGTCTGTTTATGTAACAGAATAGAAGTAATAGTTATCTTAGAGATATTTTAGGAGATATCTTAGGAAAAGATATGTATCTATCCTTTCACACATTTGTAAAGCCTGCTTAGGGATTTCCTTGTGTATAAAAGAGAACCCCAGCTACGGCATAGAGTTTCATATATGTAATAGAAGCATTGAAGCTTAATAGAAATCAATAGCAAAATTAGTATTATTGTTCTTCTTAATTCTTGTGTTAAGATTCCGCATTAACACTTGATATTCATAGTCAGTGTCTCTCACATAGTTGATTTGGATTTATTCAAGTTAGCTATTGTCTTACAAAGGCTATATAGATCCAAGAACAAGGACCTACAAGTGGTATCAGAGCCAATAGAGGGACTCTGAATAAGAAGAATCACAAGATCACAAACAAACACTCTCCTACATATACATTACAAAAAGTCACGATCAACCTGCTAATGATGAGTTCTCTCAACATCTTAGTGATGATGAAGCATCAAACCATGAAGATGCATCAGACACTGGTGTTGCACCTAAACAACAACAACAGGTGATTCCTCAAACAACTGCTATCTCAAATATCAAACTCCCAATTCTGAAGAAGGAGGAGTATGATATATGGGCTATGGAGATGGAGCATTACCTTGAGTACATTGACAATGATGTTTGGAAGGTAATTCAGAATGGAAACTCCAAGAAGAGAATTTCAACTGGAAAGGATGGTATTGTTCAAATACTTTCACCAGTAACTGCTGCAGAAATTCAAGCTGTTGAAAAGGAAAGGAAGGCTAAGAATATCTTGCTGATGGCCATTCCCAAGGAGCATATGAGAAGATTTCATGGAATGGATGATGCAAAAGAGATCTGGGAAGCCATCAGAACTAGGTTTTGGTGTAATCAAATTCAAAGAAAATGCAGAAGGCTATTTTCAAACAACAGTTTGAAGCATTTACAATATCCAGTTCAAAAGGGTTAGAAAAGGGATAGATAATTCCAACAATTACTTCTCAGTTGGAAGCTCATGGTGCTGAAGTTCAACTTGAGATGCAAAATCAATAAGTTTCTCAGGTATCTTTGCCCCCTAAGCATAGTCCAATACTGGCAATGACTATGAGAACTAAACAATGTTGACAACTGACTTATCTATTGATGATTGACAATAACCTTAGAGTTTTTAGAGCAGGAAAACCAAGGTGCCTCAAAAACATCTTCAAGTGCCTCAAAATGTTGCTTTTGTTCACATAGCAAAACAGCACTAATAAGGTAAAGCTTGGTTTTACTGGTGCCTACAGTACTTGCACTCCTTCTACTTCTTCAACCAATATTCCTGAAAAAGAAGTTCTTGCTGGTTTTGCTGATGAAGTTATTTATTCCCTCTTTGCCAAACAATCAGAGGACTGGGACTTGCTTCATGAAGATCTGGAACAAATTGATGATTTGGACATTGAAGAGATGGACATAAACTGGCAGATAGCAATGATTGCTATTCGAATGAAGAAGTTCTATAAGAAAACAGGAAGGAGAGTTCGTGTGGATGGAAAACAACAACCTTGTTGGCTTTGACAAAAGAAGCTTGAATGCTTCAATTGTCACAACACTGGTCACTTTGCTAGGGAATGTACAACAAAGGGGACACATGATGGAAAGAAGAAGAGAGACTCATTTTATCAACATCAAGAAGCTGGGAAGCAAGAGAAGAATCAGATGGGCTTGCTGACAATGGATGATGGGATTGTCAATTGGGGAGAACATACTGAAGTTGAAGAGACAAATCATGCACTCATGGCTATCAGCTCAAGTAGTGAGGTATCTTTGTGTTCTAAAACTTGCATTGATTCATACAATACCCTTAAAACACTGTGTGATGAACAAATGAATCAGTTAGGTGATCAAGAAGCACAAATACTTGCCTATAGTCAAGCTGTTAAGAAACTAGAGCACCAACTTGTTACTTTTTCAAAAACAGCAACTTTCCCCTCCAAATGAAGAAGCTTACATTCAGGCAAATGAAAATATAGAAAAAGATGAAAAGCTTTAAAAAGATATAGGAGAATAGAATGAAAGCCGTAAAAAAAGGAACATTTTGCAGAAAAACATTAGAATTCAAGGAAAAGATCTTCCAAGAATCTTTGGAGATTAATTAATTACTGGCATGATTTCAATAGTAAAGTTGGCTTAGGGTTTGAAATACAATCAAACAATGAGGTTCTAAGTTATGAGGAAGAAATGAATTTTTCTGTGTTTAATTGTTCAAAAGAGGATTCAGTTGGAAAACCTTTGTACAGTAGATTTATAAAAACTAATGATTTTAAAGGTGTTCCACATCCCTTAAGTGGGGATTATACTCCTACACCACAAGAAGAAATTGATGAGTCTTTATATGTTTATGGTAAAAAGGGACCTCAAGAGCCTGAACCCAATGTATCAGATGATAGATCCAGTGAATATTCTACCCTGTTATCAATGATACAGTGCAGGATCTATTGGAACTTCCTCTGAACATTCTGTTGATCCTGAATCTGAGATTTCAAGTGTTCCTCCAGAAGTGTATATGTCTACACCTAAAACAACAAATGAAAAAGGTGTGTCTGATCCAAAATCAAAAGAGGTTGAACCTAGTTGTGTTTCACACATAAAATCTCCTAGACAACCAATCAAAGATCAAGCAACACCTAAAGTTAATAGGAAGAATTGGAATGCTATGATGGAAAGAGAACTAGGGGAAGGTTACTCTTTCACAAAGAAGAAATGTTTTGTTTGTGGCAGCCTAAGTCATTTGATCAAAGATTGTGACTATTATGAAAAGAAAATGGCAAGAGAGGCTGAGTTTAAGAAACAAAGGGTTTTTAATACTGGTAATGGGGTGGCAAAACCAGTATGGACTAATGCAAACAGGGTTAATCATGCTAATCAATTTGTTCCTAGATCAGTACAACTTAATGCTGGTAGGCCAAACATTAATTCTGTTAGGCCTAATGTTAATACTGGTAGAGTAAATGTTAATTCTGTCAGGCCTAATGTTAATACTGGTAGGACAAATGTTAATCCTGTTAGGCCTAGAGTCAATACTGGTAGTTCTAATGTTAATACTGTTAGATCTAGACAACCAGTACCTACCAAGACCTCAAACAGCTTTAGTCCAAAAAGACCACAGGTGAATCAATTTAATCAAAGAAGGCATTTTTCCAAATCATATTCATCTGTAAGAAGACCCTTTGCAAAAACTACAACACAAATGTCTCATTTTCATGCTGTAAAGGGAAATTGGGGATCTGCTGTTAAGACCTCAGCAGGTTATAATTGGAGGAACTCTAAACCAAACTCCAATTGTGACAGTGGACCAACTTTTATTAGAACTGTGAATGCTAAAGGTCCACAAGGCAGACCCAAGCCTGAAAAGGCCTGGGTCCCTAAGAGAAACTAATTTTCTCTTTTTCATGTGCAGGATCATCCACTAAAGAACATGGTAGATAGAGGTATATTTGATAGTGAGTACTCAGGGCACATGACATGTAACAAGGATCAACTGGAGGATTTTGAAGAATTCAATGGGGGATCTGTTACCTTTGGAGGTAGCAAAGGCTACATATCTGGTAAAGGAAAAATAAGAGTTGGTAATTTAGATTTTGATAGTGTGTCTTTTGTAAAAGAACTAGGGCAATTTAAGCTTTTTCTAATATCACAAAATGTGATAAGCAGCTAAGGTTCTTTTTTTACTAGAAACTGAATGTCTTGTTGTGTCTTCTGACTTTAAGATGCCTGATGAAAACTCAAATACTTTTAAAAGTTCCCTAAGACATCACAAATATGTTATTTTGATATAAGACACCTAACTGCTGCAAAAGGTTTTGCTGTTTGTTTGCTAAAGCCACATCTGATGAATCTAAATTGTGGCACAGAAGGTTAGGTCATATCAATTTTAAAAACCTAAACAAACTTGTGAAGGGAAACCTTGTAAGAGGTCTACCTTATAAGGTTTTCAAAAATGACCATACATGTGTTGCCTGCCATAAAGGTAAACAACACAGAGCCTCCTGTAAGGCTAAGTTAGAAAGATTAATCACTGAGCCATTACACACCTTGCATATGGATCTTTTTGCTCTTACTTCTGTAAAAAGCATTAATCATGCAAGTTATTGCCTTGTAATTACTAATGATTGTACCCGATTTAGTTGGGTATTCTTTTTGACCTCTAAGAATGAAACTAGTGGCATTCTTCAGAACTTCATTAGGCAGATTGAAAACCATTCAGTCATAAGTAAAAAATCAATAGATCAGAAAATGCAACTGAATTTAAATTAGAGATATGCTAGAAATTGTGAAACAAAGGGAATAAAACAAGAGTATAGCAATGCCAGAACTCCACAACAAAATGGAGTTGCTGAAAGAATGAACAAGACCCTAATTGAGGCTGCTAGAACTATGCTAGCAGACTCACTCTTACCAACTACTTTTTGGGCAGAAGCAGTTAGTACTGCTTGCTATATTTTTAATAGGGTAAGAGTGACTAAACCCTAAACCTCAAAACAAAACTCCTTATGAGCTTTTGTTTGGCCACAAACCAATTATCAGCTACATAAGACCTTTTGGGTGTCATGTTACAATTTTAGATACTCTTAGTGTGCTTGGCAAGTTTGATGGAAAATCTGATGAGGGATTCTTAGTTGGTTACTCTCTAAATAGCAAAGCCTATAGGGTTTATAATTTAGTAACCAAAAGAGTAGAAGTAAATCTGCATGTCAATTTTCTTGAAGATAAACCCAATGTCAAAGGAGTAGGGTATAGATGGATGTTTGATTATGATTATCTTACTGATCCTATACTATATTCCTGTATCCTTTGGAAAATCCAAGTCTAACCCATATGCAGATGCTTCCGAAAAATAACAGTGCAGGTACTTCACAACTCCATGTTCTAATGCCTTCAGAGGAAAGAGATGAGATTTAGAGCTTATATATTGTGCCCTAGCAACTGTGAAGAATACTGAAGAAAAATTTGAATCAAGGAAATCTTCCACAAATTCAAAGAAAGAGGAGATCTTGACAGCACCTCAACAAGAGAAGAAGGTTTCTTCTAACTACACACATCAGAAGAAAATCCTAAGATTCCTAGCTTTTAGAAGAGAGTTTGGAAAAAATTGCACTAAAGCATTTCGCTCAAAAGCATTTAGGGACAGTACCTGAAAACAACTCTACCAGCACTCCTTCAGTTAATTCTGGTAGTGAACCAGTTAATACTGGTGAGCTTGATCCTGATGATTCAGCTATGCCAGAGCTCAAAATTTTTCACAAGTCTGAGACAGGAATTTTTGATGAGGCTTCTTATGATGAAGAGGGTGTGGTAACTGACTTCAACAGCTTACCAACAGAAATCGAAGTCAGTCCCACTCCTACTCTTAGGATTCACAATATTCACCCAAAAAGTCAAATACTTGGTGATCCTAAGTCAGCTGTGCAAACTAGAAGCAAAGTGCAGCAAAAATCAGGAGCTCATGCACTTATCAGCTATATTCAAAAGCAGCAAAGAAACAATCACAAAGATCAACAACATTGTTTGTTTGCCTGTTTTCTATCTCAGGAGGAACCTAAAAAGATTTCTGAAGCTCTACAAGATGAGGTATGGGTTCTTGTAGATCTACCTCACGGAATGAAGGTAATTGGTACAAAATGGGTCTACAAAAATAAAAGAGATGAAAGAGGAGTGGTTGTCAGAAATAAGGCAAGATTGGTGGCCCAAGGGTACACGCAGGAAGAGGGTATTGACTATGATGAGGTTTTTGCTCCTGTGGCAAGAATGGAAGCTATCAGGTTATTTTTAGCCTTTGCCTCATTTATGGGGTTCATAGTATACCAAATGGATGTAAAAAGTGCCTTTCTGTATGGCACTATAGATGAAGAGGTTTATGTCTCACAACCTCCTGGCTTTGTTGATCCTGATCACCCTAAGAAGGTTTATAAGGTGGTCAAAGCTTTGTATGGACTGCATCAAGCTCCTAGAGCTTGGTATGCTACTCTATCAACATTTCATTCCTAGAGAAGCATGGATACTAAGAGGGTACAATTGACAGACTTTATTCATTAAAAGGGACAAAGGAATATCATGCTGTCAATGACGTGTATGTGATGATATCATTTTTAGTTCTACCAAAAGTCTTGGGTGTGATGAGTTTGAACGCCTGATGAAAAGCAGGTTTCAAATGAGTTCCAGGGAGAACTCACATTTTTTCTGTAGGTCTACATGTAAAACAGAACAAGGGGAGGAATCTTCATATTCAAGACAGTATGTTTTTATAGTGAGATACTCAAAGGAAATTTGATCTTGTTTAATGTGAATGCTGCAATAACCCATGGAACAAAGGTGCTCTGACAAAGGATGAGGAAGCTATTTGGATGTAGATGTACACTCTGGTCAGATCCATGATAGGTACCCTCATGTATTTAACTGCCTTGGACCTGATATCTTATGATTGCTAGTATGTGTTTGTTCACGTTTTCAGGTAACTCCAAAGACTTCTCATCTCAATGCTGTCACAGAGAATCTTCAAGTATCTCAAGGGCAAACCAAACTTGGGCTTATGGTATCCTAGGGAATCACCCTTTGACTTGGCCACCCCCCCTCTCCCCCTTGGAAGCATTCTCTGATAGTGACTATGGTGGGTCCAACCTTGACAGGAAATCCACAACAGGTGGTTGTCAATTTCTTGGACAAAGACTTATCTCATGGCAGTGTAAGAAATAGACAATAGTGGCTACTTCAACAACTGAAGCAGAATATGTAGCTGCTGCAAATTACTATAGACAAGTATTGTGGGTTCAAAATCAATTGCTGGACTATGGTTTCAATTTCATGAATACCAAAATCCACATTAATAATGAAAGCACAATCTGCATTGTGAAGAACCCAGTGAATCATTCCAAGACAAAGCACATCGAGATACGTCACCACTTTATAAGAGATTGTTATGAGAAGAAGCTCATTAGTGTGAAGAAAATTAACACAGACTTAAATGTAGCTGACCTATTGACCAAGCCTTTTGATGGACCACGGTTTAATTACTTGGTGGTTAGCATTGGTATGATAAACCCATAGCGACATTTAAGGGGTGGCTTAGTTGTATAGTTTGTTTAATTCTGGTAGCTAAGTAGTCTTAATACTGTTAGTTAGTTTTTATTAATACTGGTAGTTATGTCTTATTAATTCTGGTAGCTAAGTAGTCTTAATACTGTTAGTTAGTTTTTATTAATATTGGTAGTTATGTCATATTAATACTGGTAGTTAAGTAGACTTAATTCGGGTAGTTAGTTTTCATTAATTCTGTCTATACAATTTCTTGCAGCATGTTTTTCTTTGTTTTAGACTAATTTTTGCAGGCATAGCATGGATGTGCAGATGAAAGGCAGGCGTGCTAAGGTTTTAGCTTTTGTAAATCTTAAGTAAATACTTAATTTTGGTTGAAAAAGAGTTAATTCGGGTTGATTCTTAATTAATTCTGTTGACCAATATTAGAGTTGGTAGTGTAATTTTTATACTGGTAGGTTATTGTTAATGCTGGTTGCGGGAAATTTGACTTTTTTCTGCTTTATCACTGTTTAAATGTTACCGTTTACGATTTTTACCAGCGGCTATAATCGTTATAGAGAAGTTATATATAGTTAATTTGGTTTCTCCTTCTCATACGTTATTATTTTGTTATTTTGCTATTCCCTTGCGCTAAAGTAAAAATCTTCTTTAATTTTATAACGAAAATAGTCAAGCGTCCTGTTACCAGCATCTACACCCTCACTCGCATCCTAAGTATTGATACAATTGTCTAATGGCTCAATTAAAATATTATGACAAACACAATCAAGTGGGGTTTTTACGCAAGCCTGACGAAAGTGCAGGGTTTGCTAAGATAGTGGATTTTCTTCGAGGTTCCAACCTCAGGTATGCCTTAACTTCTAATCCAACTATCTATGATTCCCTTGTAAAACAGTTTTGGCAGACTGCTACTGCCAATACTAAAGCTGATGGGACTCTAGAAATAAATGCAACCATTGATACCATAGGGTACACAATCACTGAGGCGTCTATTAGAGATACACTTCAATTAGCAGACGCCACAGGGATTACAATGTTGCCAAATGATGAAATTTTTGAGGGGATGGGGCAAATGGGGTATCCTACTGATGGAACCTTCACTTTTTGGAAAAGTTTTTTCACACCCCAATGGAGATATTTAGTCCACCATCTTTTGCACTGTATAAGCTCTAAAAGTGGTGGATGGGATCAATTCGGTAGCAATATTGCTACTGCTTTGATTTGTCTATCCACTGATAGAGTTTATAATTTTTCAAAACTTATTTTTGATGGTATGGTGGCAAATTTGAAAAGCAAGACGAAGTTTTTGATGTATCCTCGTTTTCTGCAAATGATTTTGAATATTCAAACGGAAAACAAACACCTTTATCTGGCTGTGAGCCTGACCAAAAAGATCTTTGGGAACATGAAAAGGGGTTTTCGAGGGGCACCACGACCTTTATTGCCTGCTATGTTACTTGTTGCTACTACTAACCCAAATGCAGGTCAAGAACATGATGCTGTGGCTCAATCTCAACCATCATCATCCACACTTCCAGTCCCATCTACATCATCACCTCCAGTACAATCTCCACCACCTATCCCTGCATCCATACCTACACCTACACCTATACCTGAAACTGAACCTGAACCATTTGAGCACACCTTTGAGGAGCCATCTCCTGTCCACCAACACTTCTCACCCCCCATGAATATGGCCAAGCAAATGTACTGTGACGATTTACTTCAAGTAGTTCCTCAGTTGCTATCACAATTGGACTGCCTGGAAATGGATCTCAAACAACCAAGCTGACATGGGGGAATGCCTCGTGTAAAGTTAGTCAAGAAGTGCTAAAGTTGGGAAGGGTTTTTGGGAAGCGGTGAAAATATGGTTTTATTAGACTCTAGAAGAGGAAGAACCTGAGGACTAGGGGAGGAAAAGTCATGATGATCTTAGATTCTTTGGTACAAGGACTGGTTACTCCTTCTACAACAAAAGTAAATGCTTCAGGTGGAACAAGTGGAAGACATAAGTCCTAATACTCTTGAAGCAGCCAAAACTCTCTCCAGGGTTGCTTCTCTAAAGCAAAAAAAAATCCATTGATAAGGGAAGGAGATATAAGAGAAGAAAAGAGACTAAGGGAAAGAAGGTAGTCTCAAGCTTGGATTTTCAAGAAGAAGTTGATACTGGTGCTAAAGAAGTTAATACTGCTGAAGGAGTTAATACTGGCAGTATTAAACTTAGTACTGTTAGTGAACAAGTTAGTACTGGCAGTGAACAAGTTAGTACTGTTAGTGCTAAAAGGTCTACTCCTTCTCCTGATAAAGGCCAAAGAGCAGGAAAAGCTCCTATGATCAGTGAAGAAACTCCTAAGAAGTCAAAGGAACAAATTTTACAGGAGGAAGCTAGCCTTGCTGAAGCAATCAGATTGGATACTTTACAGAAAGAAGAGGTGGCTAAACAAGTACATTTGGATTCTCTCCTAGCACAAAGAATTTGCCAGAAGAGAAGAATTGAATGAGCCAACAGATGAAAAAGAAAAGCTCAGTTCAATTGTGAAACTCCGATTACAAAGACTGAAGATTGAGATTTAATTAGAGCAAAAGATTGAAGCTAATGCAGAGTTGTCATAAAAGTATGTTAGGAGTGAATACAGGTAGAAGATTTTGCAAAGTAGATGGTTGATCTAGTAATATAAGGAAGAAATTATTGGCAGAGGAAAGAGCTAGAGCTAAAAAATAACCAATGACCAATCACAGCTGAAGGATTATATGTTGAATTATTTGAAGAATCAGGGGACCTGGAAGTCGATCTCTGTTAGCTCATATTTTATTGAGTCATAAAGGAGCTCGTTCCGTCGTTCAAGACCTCACTCTCGGGGGAGATTGTTAGCCTCATTTTTTGTGTCGAACAGAGTTCTGGTCACCTCTACGATTGAGCCTTCGGTCTTTAAGTAGTTAAGTTTAATCGGTTAATATCGGGAATCGGGCTCGATAGTTAATCTAATATTGTATATGTTTCGGGTTTAATCCCAAGCAAAACCCGAGCCCGGGTCCTAGTTAAATATCCTGCGCCTCACTTTTACTTGTCGTGTATATAAGGAAACTTTTCCACTTGGAAAGTTAGATGTTCAAAATATCTAAATATTACGCCTTTTCTCTTTTCTCTCATTTCTCTCTCCTCTTTCTCTCTCTAAACAACTCAATCTTTCTTTCTCATTTCTAGCTCGATTTCGTGAACGATTGTATGAAGTGAAGTGTTAAAGGGATCCTACAATTGGCATCAGAGCTACGTGTGGATTCGTGGTTGATTCGTGTGGTTTAACAAGATCAAATTCGTGGTAAAAAAGAAGTCAATAGAAAAAAAATCAAACACCGAAATTTTTAGTGCTTAGCATGTGTGAATGTTTATGTTATTAGAAGGACAAGTCTAGGCATAAGGTAGCTAATTGTGCAACCAGAATATCAAGTTAAAGGTCTAAAAAGGGTGATTATAAGGCGATTTTTGCGTGAAAAAATATAGTACTATTTAGTCATTGCGTTTGACCAACTTGGCAAAAATTCATGTTGCGTTATGATGTTCTTCATCTTGTTGCCGTTTTGATTTAGCTTCATGTTGCGTTAGATTTCTAGTTGCGTTTTGATTTTTTTATTAAACAGGTTCAAAACGCAATCATTGCGTTTTGGTTAGAAGAAATTTTAAAATATTAAAATAATCAAAACTATTTCGAAATTTTTTTATGGTTGCGTTTTGGATATTTTTGAATATTATATTGACTGCGTTTTGACCATTGCGTTTTGACCATTGCGTTTTGAGCATTGCGTTTTGACCAAATCTCAACCACTGCGTTTTGATAAAGATTCGTTGCGTTTTGACCAACAATCGTTGCGTTTTGACCAAGATTCGTTGCGTTTTGACCAACAATCGTTGCGTTTTGACCAAGACTCGTTGCGTTTTGACCAAGTTTCATTGCGTTTTGACAAAAATCACTGCGTTTTGTCTAAAAATCTTGTGTGAAGAAAAGGGTTTCAGTAAAACAGCCATAACTTTTGATCCGTAAGTCCGTTTTAGGCCCGTGACCTCTCAAATCGAAGAGAAAAACGTGACGGATCACGCTGTAACCACCCTTTAGCTGGTTAAGGATTTTTCGAGGCCCAAAAAGCTCGTTTACCATGATTTATTGACATTTTTCAGTTTTTTGGAATTTGTGTTAGACTTGTTTTTGTTCTAGCTCACGCCATTGTATTTGGGAGGGGCCCCTCCCCCCCCCCACGTTTCAGTTTGTGAGCCTATTTAAACAAACAGCTTTAACCCTAGCCAGAAAATTATCTATTTTTAGACAATGAAATCATTGGCCGCTGATTCCGAATCAAATCATTCACGGTTTTCTATTGATTTTATAAAATCCTGTTTATGTATTCAAAACATTATCAAAATGTTCCAAACCATTCATGCTGACCATATTTTCTCCCACAGAATTTTTAAGACATATTTTAATCACAAGGTATTTCAAAAACTAAGTGTTTATTATTTAAAATAAGGGGAGAAAATGTAATTAAAATATGATCTAATCGACTCAATGTGCTGAACAGAAAGAAAAGGTTTTATGGTTCGATCTTATACCCAACAACATCTTAATTTCATGACGATTCTGAAGTCATAAGGTGGTTAGGTTAGGAATCAATCCTATGATCCAACCAGAATCGAAGGATCTACCCAAGGATAATCCAAAGTTAGAAATAGCAGTCCTTAGGTATGATTGGAGATGAATGTATATGGGAATAATGCCGACTAAGATTGAGTTAACACTGGAACAATCACAACAAGGTGTTAGTAATGACGTCTTGGTAAGCCAGTGAAGACGTTTGAAGGATTAAAAGAAAATGTATGGCATAAGGGTTCTAACAAAGAGCCTCCACACAACTTAAGCAGAACCGGGTCTAATACATATGCTGTCTCAGAATCACAAGTATGATTGCTGACATTAAAACGGGAATCATCGACCCAGTGATGCATTGCAAAACCCTTCCAGCCATTCGGGGGTTTTCTCACAGAATTTGCTTCAGAAAAGAAAACCAAGCGGTTCGAAACTAATTGTTGCCTCAGAAAAGAAACCAGGATTGTTTAGATATTGCCTTCACCACAACACAAACTAGGAACACCCCCGTTGTCTCTGTCTCTGGAATACTAATCCTCACATGTCTAACCTATTCAGGAGTAATGCACACTACTAGTGTTAGCAGAACCACAACTTAAGTGCTATCAAGTTAAAGATAACTGTCGTGCCAAACAATAGTCAAGTGAAGTTTCAAGAAGGAAGTAGAAGACATTCATAGCGATTCTAGTATTCTAAGAAAACAGTCTATAACCACTGCGTGTAATGACAGTTCTAAAAACTCCAGAATTCGAATGAATGCGAATGCTGTTTGTGCAGAATGTGGAACATGTGTGTTTAATTCTAATCATGATGCTTGTGTTTCTCGATACTTGAAAGTCATGAATGCTAGAACTAAGAAGCCTCATGTAGTGCCTATTAGTGCTAGTAAACCAAAGAGAAAAGCGAACAAATCTGTTGCAACACCCCATAAGAAAACAGTTGCATCAGATACCACTATTCAGAAATCCAAGAGTTACTATAAGAAGTTGTATGAGAATACAAATCAGGAATGGAAATGGTGGATAGCTAAGAGATGTCCATCAGTTTATACATGGACACAAAAGCCGCTTAGGACCAAAAAGATATGGATGCCTAAGATTAGGAAAGATGATGAATCAACAAGTATTAGTCCCACTATAGACATTGTCTCTAGGATAACTAATGTCTTGAAGATATCAAATTCCTTAGGATCCAATTTGTCCAATGTTCCATCGTCCTCTAATTCTCTTGCAGATTGTACAACTCATCCTATTCATTGTTGACTCTGGATGCACAATGTTCAAATGACGTTTGAACACAGCAGTTCAAGCCTCGGTCGTCAATGTCAAATGGCGTCTGCTGAAAATAACACTTCAGGCCCCGTTCCTCAATGTTCAAAAGACGTTTGATCGCAGCAGATCAAGCCTCGGTCTTCATGGCAATGACTTCTGATCATAACCGTTCAGAACTCGGAATTCAAGACCACAGCAATGAACAGTCAAGTTCAAAGCTGGTTCCAAAAGTTGTTCCTTAAGCAAACAAGACAGCTACATCACGACAAGAGTTGGAATTACTATTCCACCATCATATAGCAATGCTGAGGACAACAGGTAAATAAATACAAAATCAGAAAATCAGAAAATTTCCAAAAAGATTCTTCTCGACATGTCTCTTGGAATCGATAACATTTACGTGCTTAGAAATGTCGATTAACATTGACACGGGTGTGTAAATGAAGTTCGAGCGAGAGTTTCAAATAGTTTCAAAACATGTCATTTCTAATTTTCTAAATGGCTTATGTGCAAATGTCAGTACATAACCCGGACTTCAAATAAAGGAAGGTTTAAAACTTATCCTCACAACGAGAAAATTAACGTTTCTCGGTCTTGAGCTGTTCTTACAAGACATTCAATAGCTTTCGCCAAGAAAACGAAAGTGTACGAATTCAGTGCGCTACCCTTTAACGTTAGAAGAGAAGGTCCTCTAACATTTGGTTTCAAAAAGTTAAACACAATTTTCAAGAATTTTCACGATGACAATTCATAAATCTTTCAAAATTGTGTGTTCAACACTCCAACCCTCACAATGTTTTCAAAAGACAATAATTTCTCAATTGGTCCTATTTTTGAGGGGGAGTTTTTCGAAAAACAAAGTTTTAATGTTCTTGGATACATCATCAACGACCATTCTTATGTATTCAAAACATTATCAAAATGTTCCAAACATTCATGCTGACCATATTTCTCCCTCAGATTTTTCAAGACATAAGTAATCACAAGTATTTCAAAAACTAAGTGTTTATATTTATAATAAGGGAGACAAATGTATTAAAATAATATCTATACGACTCAATGTGCTGAAAGAAAAAAGGTTTTATGTTCGATCTTATACCCACAAACATCTTAATTTCACGACGATTCTTAAGTCATAAGGTGGTTTATGTTAGTGAATCAATCCTATGATCCGAACCAGAACCGGAGGTCTACCCAAGGATAATCCAACAGTTAGAAATAGCATTCCATAGGTATGCTTGGAGATGATGTACTATGGGAATAATGCTGACTAAGATTGAGCTAACACTGGAACAATCACAACAAGGTGTTAGTAATGACGTCTTGGTAAGCATTGAAGGCGTTGAAGAATGAAAAAGAAATGTATGGATAAAGGGTCTAAAGAAAGAACCCTCCACACAACTTTAAGGCAGAAACCGTCAATACATATGCTGTCATGAATCACAAGTTGGAATGCTGACATTGAAAAACGACCTCATAGACCCAGTGAATGCAATGCACAACCCTTCCCATCCATTCGGGTTTCTCTCAACAGAAACTTGTCTCATTTTACACGATAATACATACGTTATCTAATGACATCTCATTCGAGATCGTTATAATATTGAATAGGTGCAAACTGCTCCCAGCCTCCGCGACAAGAACCAAAATGCACTAATCGAGTCTAGAGCCAAGAGATCAATCAAAATCTCGTTAGGACACATTCCATTTCAAACACTTGTTGAACATCATCAGGTTCACAAGCTGTTATCAAGAGTCCTATGCAATATCATTGTGATATTTGCCAGAACATCCGAGTGATACTAATGTATTCACAATGAAGATGGAAATCCTGCTTGAGCCAGCATCAAACAAGCTCTTGGTAGGTGACTTGCGAGATTCTATATGAATCAAACTTGTGACAACTGGATATCGATTTGGTCCAGTAAATGAATTGACGGTTGATGAATTTTGATAAAAGCTCAAAAACTCCTGATGTGTTACAAAAACGCTTTTACAAGTAACACGTCGATTGATTTTCAAATCAATTTTCTTGATTATCACTAACGTAAACCTGTAGGTCAAACGGTGGTAACGGCAACCTCAATCCCATTCAAATGCTCAATCTACAAAGACATACTATCTAGAAAGCTCAAGATTTAAAGACAAAGACTTCCGCTAACTCTGATTTAAAGCTTTCAGAGATAAGCAAAAGAATGAGCAATGTTGGTCCAAAACACAAGATCACAAGAGGCAATAGACGATAAAGACAAGGAGACAAAGCTCAAAGTCAAGATCACAAAGCATGAAGGAGAACAAGCTTACAACGAAGCAAAGACCAAGAACACAGAGCTAAAACGACAAAAGCAATCATCCCTTAACCCATGAAAGTGTAGTGTGCCACAATGAACCTGCACTTCGGGGGATATTGTTATGCCTCAATATTAATTGAGTCATACAGTAAGCTGTTCCGTGGGTGTCAAGACCTCACTTCGGGAAGATTGTTTATCCTCATTTATTTGATCAAACAAGGAGCCGGTCACTCTACGAGAGCTCGGTCTTTAAATCGTTAATTTAATAGAATAGTATCGGGAATCCGGGCTCCATAGTTAAACAAATTTGTATATGGTATCGGGTTTACTCCCCAAGCAAAAACCGCAAAAAAAAACGGGGGGTAAATAAAAGGCCCGATTCCTAGTTAAATATCCCGCCGTCACATGAAATGTTTAGGGGTATATATATATGATATTTTCACTTAGGAAGGGGGATGGGGGGGGAGGGTAAAAATATCTATCTCGTCTAATCTCACAAATATCTTTTTTCTAAATCTAATATCTTTTCTTTTCTCTCATCTCTATCTCTTCTTTCTCTCTCTAAACCATTTTCTTCTTTCTAGTTTCTTGGTTCGATTCGTGTTTCGGAATAAGAAAAGTGAAAGTATAGATCGGGATCCTACAAAGTTTGTATGCAAAAGCGTAGATCCGAGTTTAAGTGATATCAAATGAACACAATATAAACACTATAAATAAATACACAAACAATGTTAACTACAAATACTAAGTGCAAGACGAAAGGATAGAGTTAGAAAGATCAAACCACAACACGAAGATTTATAGTGGTTCGGTAACTAAGCTCCTCTTCACCCTACTCCGCTCCCCGAGTATCTAACTCGAGAGTTCACTTCACTATGTCAACAAGCTCCCTTTAGGTGGAGAAAATCGTACACACGTAGCTTACACCAATTTTCGACACTAAGTCAAATGTCGAGTTCTAATCTTAGCTAGAACTGTCGTATTTTGGGGCCTAAAATACTAACCGCCCACTCACGTATTTTCTCACCTAAAATACTAACACGATCTACCCGGTCTAACTAATATACAAGAATAAAAGAAATGTGGTTGATGTACAATATACAACAAGATCGTAACAACGTTGCGTATGCACAAACTAGTCTATAATACTTTGTATCTTGACGATTACGAGTATTCTTCTTTTGCACTTAGAGAGAAAGGATTGGATCACTTGAAAACAAATGTTTATACAAGTTAAATGATCAAATATTAAAAAATGTGTTTGCTAGTTTAGAACAGAAAGAATCAGAGTGCAAAAGGTGGAAAATTCTGGAGGAACAATCCACTATTTATAGGCAAAGCCTGTGACAAAAAAAGGTGGCCGACCCCCTTATCTAACAAAGACGGGCCCCTGATCAATAAGGGGGCCGCCAGTACCTATCAAGGGGCCGCCCCCTGTAGGACGCTCATGATTTTGTCCTTTTGTGGGAAAATGTTTTATAGGGCAGGCTTTTTGATTTTGGGGGGAAATCTGATTTCAAATATATATTTGAATAATACATTTCTTTTAATTACAAAAATATTTTGTCTAATTTATTTTTGTAAAAAGGTTTTGTTACATTTATAAAAATGTAAAGTTAAGGACAAAGATGTATTACTTTGATCATTTAACAAATTAATCATTTGTTTGTACATACCTTAAGTGATTTACGTCGAAATAGAAAATTAAGACTAATAACTTGTTTACGTTTAAGTTTACGTAGAATGTTTTTACATTTTGTGATTATCAAAACATAGAGAAGTCAAAAAATATAAATAACGTTTTTAGACATTATTTGTATTAACATATTTTATTACAAATAAAATCAAGCTAAGAATACATTGTTGTATTTAATTACACAAAATGACGTCAAGTATTTTTGTGTGTTGTGCTAAATGATTATTTGTTTGTATCTTAATATTGTTAGTCAATCCTATATGTGCTAATTGCATTTGTAGATTGAGCTTCTTTTCTATTGAATCATTAGCGTAAATTCGGCATGTGCGTTATTCATTAGTTTTCATGTTTATGTTTAAGTTCTTATGGTATATCTCTTGCACTAGGTTTTAAAATTGCTTTTTGCTTTGCATATAAGCATAGACCATTTTGCTTACAAATGTTATATCAACATTTTGTAAACCTTATTAAGCATAATAACTCAATTAGGTTTGAGAGCTAAGTAAGTTTGTCAAATCTATTGAAAAAGATGGTCTTGCACGATTATCGTGTTATTAGTTCAAAAGGTTAAATGTGTCACCATAAAATATTCAACACTCTCATTTAATCAAAGTTTCAACAAGGCCTGATCATGTCATAATACTATCTTGCTTGAACATGGGTTGTGTAAACAAGATAGTAGATCATTTTAATACATTAGTATTTAAGTAAAAGAAAATGTATTTTTTGAACTTTGCATGTGTTTGCATTGATTCAATATACACACACATAATATTTTTCTTTTAACATAAAGTATGTTATAAAAGTTGTGTGTTGTATAGTAATACTTATGAATTGTCGAAAACTATGCACATTGTACGTAACAATAAATAGTTTTTCGCACAAACAAAATAATAACAATCTTGAAGTAATAAGTTAACTTGTCATTATTCATTAACCTCACACTCACGACTAGTCTTAGGTCTAATGGAACACACTATTAATTTTTTTTAATGAGTGTTCATGAGTGTTAAAAAAGATTTCGTGTATATATCAATTCATTATTCAAACTATAATTGATATCATTATCGAATCTATGCCTAATACTTAATATTAGTACACGAGCCTAATAACTAATATGGCTAACAGGCATTATCAACCAACCACACTAATAACCTAAACAAACGTTCGCGTTTTACAACCTGCTTGACCCATATGTTTTAATTTTAACATGTTACACAAATAAACGAGTTACAAGTGTCACACTGGTGTGAGTTAAGGTTAAGGTTTCTTACATGATTAATAAACCAAATTTGTTTGGGGTGGAGCTATATTGACTCACCAACCCGAGCTTAAACCTCAACCTCAATATGAATTCTCCTTTCTATTGCCGGCGTATCTAAGAGAAAAAACCATTGCATGAGACTCAATCTCAGCCATCGAAATGTTCTTCATATTACATCTCAACCATTGAAAATAAAAGATGACCTATATTATAGCTATCAACCAACAGCTGGTGTTATTCTCTTTAGGATAAAAGCACATGGATAATACCTATAACTGCAACTCCTGACTTTAAGGATATCACTTGTCACTATCCTCCAACAATCTTTGAATATTTTTCTGCCTATTTTGAGTTTCAAAAATGGCGCCATTTTTCACATACAGACTCTATATAAAGAGTGCAACATAGCCTCAGTGTTGTCACTCAAAACAACTTAGTCACTATCATTTTCAAAAGAAGTTATACTATGGGTATGTTTGGCAACAAAGATTATGGGGAGATTGTGATTATTTTTTGAAAAAATAAGCTATTTAAAATATAAGCATTGTTTGGCAAATGAACTTATATGAGATTATAAAAAAAATAATCTTTCATAATCTCTTAAAATCAAATGCTACTTCATGTATCATGGCACACAATAATCTCTTCCTATTTAATCTTCCAAACAACTTTGTGAATGAGACCACCATTGCACAAAATAAACTGTAAATCCAAACACCCCTTATTAAAATGATAGTGTTTTTAAAACGGGTCAATTTTAAAAATGGGTCATTTTTCAAAACGGGTTAGTTTTAAAAATGGGCCAGTTTTTAAAACGGGCCAGTTTATAAAATGACTCAGTTTTTAAAATGGGTCAGTTTTCAAAACGGATCGGCTTTTAAAATTTATAGAAAACAATGGATGAACCCTTAAATTTATTGAAAGTTTTTGTAATGTGGTTACATGTTCATGTGTTTTACTGTTTGTTTTTGTTTGTTGGTACGAACTTTCTTGGTTATGAATTTTGCTAGTTTAAATCACACTGCATGTTTTTGTTCTGTTATGTGGTTAACATGTCATGTGATTTATAACAAAAGCAAAAATCATACCAAGAAACTTGAAGATAGGTGCATTTAAAACACAAGTTGAATTATTAATGTAATGGACAATCAGTTAGTTTTATATCTTCTTATGTTGCTATGAACTGATTCCAGTCCATTTTTATGCTAATGATTTTAATTGACCATAGCTATTACCATGTAGTATGGACTGAGTTGGAGAAAGAGAACAAGGAATTCTTCGAGTCGTAACTCTTAAGTCCTTAGTACTTTAGAAAAGGTGATATCATTAGTCTGAATTCGCACGAAAGGAAATACAAAATACGGTAACCTGATCTTGGAGTCCTAAAAGTTCAAAAACAATAGGATGGGTAGCTTGAAAACGAAAAAATCCTTATGTAAATGCTTTAGAGACTACAACCCTTTAAATGGCAGACTTCTGAAGTAATGCAAGAGAATACAACTTACCTGGCGATGGTAATCCCACTAAATGGCAGGCTGTAGTATTATCGTGTGTTGAAAAATGAAGATTACTATATAAGCATAATCCTATTTAGTAACTAGCAACAAGAATGGAACAAATTAATTTTTTTAAGAAACTTTGATTTTATTAATGTTTATTGACTCCATAACAAGGCACACACGAAAAAAATTCAAGTTTACTTTATTTCAATAATCATAAACTAAAGAGAGAAACAATCTGAAAGAGAGCCTCTAGACTTATTTTACTGAAACAAATTATACTCAAACAGTTAAAATACAAAATATAAGTTCCCAAAAGTCCAAAACTACAATTTCGGATGGCTTCATGCCTTAACCTTTGACGCCCATCCTGCAATAATGTTCTTCTCAGCAGCTTTGGTTTTATCAGACGACTCTCTAGAAAAGAGCAACTGCATAAAAAAATGCCACAACTTAGGCCTTTAATACCATCCAAATAAATATGACTTTACAAGTGCAAGAAAGCATAATGGAAGCAATGGAGATTCAGAAAGCATAATGGGATAACTTACAATCTAAAGAATTTTAAAGGCCTCTATGGCTCTTTAGATCTAGCTGATACAGCCAAAGACTTAACAACTAATAACATATATGTTGCAAAACCAAAGGGAAAAATCTAAACATTATAGCCAAACAAACTTGATGCATAACCAAACGGCATACAGAACCAAACAACCTATGTTTTGACCCATTTTCAGACATAAGTAGAACTTTATTGTCATAGTATCAACTAATAACATGTGGAGAACTCTATTTTGACCCATATGGAGAACTCATGTGGAGAACTCCATTTTGACCCATGTGGATACAATTTTTGGGCGCTTCAACGAAAATGACGTACATCGATAGTGCATAACAAATGAGATTGTGTTCAGTAATACAGCACTATCCCCATATGTTGTATGCATTTACAATAGACTATGGGCAAGTTTGAGGCTGATTAAGAAAAAGATAACAACCATCATATGTTTACTAATTGACTCTTTACGTGTGACCCGTGCAACGCACGGGTATTACACTAGTTTTAAGGGTAGTGATATGTACACGGATCCTTTTGATCCTCACATATAGATTTTTTGTATATAGACTATTATACCCTCAGCTAGTTAATTTACCTTTCTTCCTTCGAATTTGCAACAGACTATTTCCTCAGCCGTTTGATTGGTTTCTTTGACCCCAATTAACTAGTCTTACTTTTATCATATTTATTTCTTTATCAATTGTTCATGATGCCTTTATTTTGGGTGTTGCAAAGATCAAACCTAAGCTGTAAGTTAAGTAACTATTTTAAGTCATCAAAAATAAGTTGCAGTCTTAAAAGATTCAATGCTATACAATGGGTCACTATAAAAGTGTTCATAAGTAGTCAAGTAAGTTGGAGTATCTTTCATAAGAAAGAGTAAATTGCATAAATCGTCCTTAAAGTTTGGTCAAATTGCATGTTTCGTCCCAAACGTTACGAAAGTGCAAGGATCGTCCTTGTGAGGAAACATTTGGTGCAAGTATCGTCCCTGCAGGGACGATACTTGCACTAAAGGTTTGCCCAAAGGTTTGTGAGGAAACCTTTGATGCAAGTATCGTCTCTGCGGGGACGATACTTGCACTAAAAGTTTGCCCAAAGGTTTTCCCACAGAGACGATACTTGCACCAAAGGTTTCTCACAAGGACGATCCTTGCAATTTCGTAACATTTAAGACGAAACATGCAATTTTGCCAAACTTTAAGGATGATTTATGCAATTTACTCCATAAGAAATGATATAAGCAGTGTCGCAAGATCAAAAAACTGTATAAACGAATCCGACGGAAAACATTGGAACGTGTGATTGAAAAGTTTCAAAAGAAATCCGTAACAAATGCAACAATTTACTTCTTTGACCAGAAAAAAAAAACAAATAACCCGACAAAGTAGGATTGATCCATTAGATTGTCTTCATGATTAGAACTTGTGGAATATGCGTTCAAATCAATTAGGTTCTCTTCATGATTAGAAATTGAGGGATTAAGTGTGTTCGATCATTCCACGTACTCAAATCTTGAAGGATCTCTTGTTGTAGAGGTTATTCCTCTTTCCTTTTTGGCCTTTGGAGGTCTTCCCTTTGGTCGTTGAATCACCGACTCAAATAATATATCTTGTTCATTCACGTAATTATTGAGATAGCATAATCTTTCTTGTGTAGAGGCCACACTTGATACTTGGAACGCAACTCATCAAGCAACGTAGCAAATTTGTTGACGTAAAGAAGTAAGAATTTGTCTTAGGGGGATTCCAGAAACGGTCATGCTTTTGACACTTTCTACATCATCGGGTTCTAATCGACGGAATGATGGATGCCCCGACATATCTGTAGAAGGCTCATGGTTATGTTGTAGGTTTGCTACCTTATATACCCGAGAACCGTCACTTCCCTTTTTACCTCCTATTTGAAAGGGGAATTCAATCAGACAAGATGTGGTGCTTCTTTTTCTTTTATCTCCAAATCCCGTCCATCTCGATAGGATCCACTTCTCTTGAGTAAATCATCACACGATTAGAATATAGAGCTACTTAGCTACAGTTATTCATTCGAAAATACAGGCCTTGACAAGTCGATCGAGTTTATCTGTTGAATGAAACTAAAAACATCGAAACTTATTATGTATACAAGTTATAATGTTCTAAAGTTGCTGTAACACATGTAGCACGAAACATGTATGTATCATTTTTTCATGTATGTAACTTAAAATTTTCATGAAAACACAGTGAACTTGGTCCATGAATGATGTCCAAAGGGTAAAAAGTGCATGATACTTCACTGATATTTCTATAATATATATTGGTCACCAAGGGTTGTGATCTTATATATACCATGAAGTATTCTATTAAAAACTCAAAAATTAAGAAAAATACTATTATACCATTCAGGTTCTTTGTCAAAAAGTTCAACTAGCATCGGTAGATCATAAGGCAATTCGATGTAGTACGTGTGTATATATATAACTAGCCCATACAATAGAAAAAAGAAATGTATTGTTAATTCATAAAAACATTAATTAATAGCCGATATACCTGCTTGATTAAGAAAGCCAAGGTTGAGATTATCATTGAAGGAAGCGAAGAATGTATACTGGCGGCATGAAAAGTGAGAATGACGAGCAAAACACGTTTAGGGTGAATAGATGAGGGGTTAAAAATTCTAAAAGGGCATAATGGTCTAGACAAAAAAACTTTCAGTGGCGGATCATAATGATCCGTGTACATATCATTTGCCGAATTTTAATGTAGTCAATGTGGACTAAACCAGGCTTGCGACTCCTAAGCCTAATTCGCGTTTTATATAATAAAATGCACTTCGTATACATATAACGGTATATGTATTTATGTAAGTCTATATATAAACGACCTTAAAATGAATAAATGAGCTCGATTTGGTGGACATAATAAATCGAGCTCGAGCTTTATATCATTTAGGTCTATAATAAAAACGAGCCGACTTTGAGCTTGTAAAATAAAGTTTGTTGGTGATTTTAGCGTCATAAACTATTTTAGGTAATTACGATTTATTAGAGACAAATGAGATTTCATATTATGCTTGGATACGGGTTAGAGAGGTGTGGAGTACACACTCGTTTGAGTTAATCTGTTTTCAACTACGACAAAAATCCGAGGGTCAAGGGGGTCACGCCCCATTGCCAGCTAAAGGGGGGAATGCCCCTTGTTGGGGTAACCTAAACAATTTTCATGAATTATCAATAAAGAAACTCAACATTTCACCAGTATTGAATTATCAATAAAGAAACTCAGTACATGCTTCACCAGAAAAAAAGTATACATGTATGTGGGTTGAAGGTGTTATGTTGAACTGTCTTGATGCTTAAACCAATTTCAATGCTCATTGTGATATTTTTGCTTCTCTATGATACACATTTGGTCTCATGTTCTAACTTACGAAAAACACAATAACCTCTTTGTGTTTTGCTGGTGTGTTTTCATTGCGTCTAGATAACAAAAGATGCTCATTGAATTATTCTCTACAAATATGGATTTAGTGTGATATCCTAAGATTATACATAAGTAGGTCAAAATACCGAGATATTATTTATAGTGTCACAAATAAGACTTTATTCAGATAGCATCCAAAGTATCATCACTCTCTACCCAATTTATATAACAAGCGTACACTTAGTTGTGTTCGAGTTTGGTTATCATCATTGTGTCGTAAACTTGTGTGCCAACGTTTTATGGAATGCTCGTCTTTAGGATCTTATAAGTCGAGATCTTAAGTTCGTATAATCTAACATTAGTCTAAGTCGAGTCAAAGTTGTACGATCTTTGTAACTTTTTACCATGTCAGAGTTTGGCTGTGGTGCGAGTCTAGGGTCAAGAGATATGGTTGCAATTACATATTGCAACGATTAAAAGAGTGAGGGACTATTATTATCTGCATACTCAAGTTTCACCGTACCGAAGTGTGTGCAAAATGAAAACGACGCGACATACACTCCGCCTTGTTCTAATGTCTAGGTAATGTGTATTGTGAGTATAGTAAGTTGTTCCCATGCTTTTATTTATTTTATTTGTGTAATGTCTGGGCTTCTGTGTGTCAAAGATATTTTCATTTTGGTTGTAATTTCAAGTTTGGTGTTCAAGCTTTTATATATTGGGTCTGTATGTGTTTTGACTTATGTTTTATAAGCTTATTTTATGCTTTATGTTATCAAATCTTTAGTATAAAGTTTATTATTAGTCATTAATAATAACTTTATGTAACACATAAGTTTTGACTCTACACAGTGTGCGAAAATCCATCATAAGTTATAAGCTATGTGCTTAAAGTAAAACACCAGTTATTTGTTACCGCCTTTTATTGTATTGTTTTACATTTAGTTTGTGAATTAGAGTGGGGGGGGGTGGGGGTGTGTTTGGATTTCCCTTATGTTTGGGATAAACCTAGTAACATAGTTTTCATGAATGTTATCAATGTAAAATAAGACTAACATTTCACCAGAAAACAAAAATTAACATGTTGTTGGTTGAAGGCGTGTGTGACTTTGATGCTTAAACCGTAATTTCAATATGCTTATAAATCTATTTTGTGTACATAAGTCTTGCCACTTTTGGTCTCAGTTCTAACATTACGTAACAAACTAGACCTATTATCCTCTGTGTGTTTTTGCGTTGTTTTGTCTTGCTGTCTAGAAACTCAAAAGAGTGCTCATTTGAATTATTCCTTCAATAAGGATTTCTGTGATTACTCGAGTTATTACACATTAATGTTGTCAAAATTTCCTTAAGATATATTTATGGTCAAAATACGTGTTTTTCGTGTAAGCGATCCAAATTATATCATCAGTCTCTCTATAACCCAGAATGTTTATATATAGTGCAATGCGAACGTTAGTTGTGATGCTGGTAATCATCAAGTCCAAATTTGAAGCAAGTTTTAGGTAATGATCAAGTGTGACTTGTCATAAGTTCTCGAGCTTAAGTTCAATAATCTACATTCAGGTCAAGTCTGTCGAGGTTCTATGTTTCGTTCTTTAATTTGTTAACCAGTCAGAGTTTGGCAGTGTTCGTCTCGGGTTGCAAGAGATAGGTAGCATAAATGTACGATAATGATTAAAGATGAGGGATATATAGTCTCTGCAAACTCAATTTCTACCGGCGAAATGAAAATGACTGAAAACGGCGTCACACACTTCCCTAGTCAAAAGCTAGGTATTGTATCTGTTATGCATTAATTTTTCACATGCTTTTTATTTTGATTTTATTTGATATTTTGGGTCTTGTTTTTTTTTTTGTTGTTCTATAATATTTTTCATTGTTGGTAAAGTTCAAACTTTGGTTGTTCAAGTATATTCTTAGTGGGCTTATGTGGTTTCGACTTAGGTTTTATAAGCTTATTTTTGGGCTTATTCAAATAATTTGTAATAATATGTTCATGTATTATGTATAATAAAATCTTTAATAACCACTTATGTTTTGAAAACACTGCCGAAAACCCCTCATATGTCATTAGGTCTGCTATTGAAACGCAGAACACCCATATTTTGTTACCTCCTTTTTTTTTAATTTTTTGGTTATTGTTGATCATTTTATTTGGTGTACTTGTTGGGGGGGCGGCGGGGGGGACTTGTTGTTGGTGAGTAACCTAAACATATTTTCTATGAATTCATCAATGAAAATAATCAAATTTTCACCAGAAAAAAAAATCATGTCATGTTGGTGATGGGTTAGTGAATCTTGATGCATTAAACTCCAATTTCGCAATGCTATTACTATTTTTGGCTACAAAGATACACTTTTGGTATCATTTATACATACGGAAATAACACATAACCTCTTTGTTTTTGCTTTGTTTTTCATGCTCTAGATAAGAACAAACAGTTGCTCATTTGAATTATATCTCATTATAATGGATTTTGTGATACCAAGATTTCTAATGGTTTAATAATACCAAGATATATATAATGGGCATAAATACTTCTTTTTTCGGAAGCTCCATAAATTTTCACGTCACTCTCTAACCCAATTTTTTTAACATAAGACGTACTTAGTTGATCGCGAATCTTCAAGTCAAAATGGCCAAGTGTAGGAAGTGTAATTACTTCATATGCTCGAGCTTAAGTTCAATAATCAAACTATTCAGTCAAGCTCGAGTCAAGTTTCGTTCTCTTTAACCTTTTTAACAAAGCTACAGAGTTTGGCAGTGTCTCGACTCGGGTCATAGAGATAGGCGTGCAATTACGGATAAAGGATTAAAAGATGGGGACCTTTATATCTGCTAACTCAATTTCACCGGCGAAATGATAAAACTAAAAAATGGCGCACACACTCCCTTGTCAAAAGAGGTATTGTACTGTGTTACATTAATCTTCTTATCTTTTTTTATTTTTTCTTTACTTTTAAATTTTTCTCACCTTGACTTTTTAATTTGTATCTATATTTATAATTTGCTTCTTTTCAAATATTTCATTTTGGGTAAAATTCAAGTTTGTGTTCAAGCTTATATAGTGGGGCTATGTGGTTTTTGACTTATGTTTTTATTAAGTTATTTTTTTTTTTGGCCTTTGTCTTCTCAATTCTTGAGTATAATTAAGTTTATTATTAATGTCATAATAAACCTATTTATTATAATCCACTAGTTTTGTCAACAAGCCGCGTAAAACCACATAAGTCATAAGGCATGCTCTTAAGAAACAACCCATATTTGTTATCCCTTGTATTGGTTATTGTTTACATTTTTAGTTTGGTGTTATTAGATGTGGGAGTGGGGGGGGGGGTATTCCCTACCTTTTATGTGTTGGGGTAACCTAAACAATTTTCATGAATTATCAATAAAGAAACTCAACATTTCACCAGAAAAAAAAACATGTATGTTGGTGAAGGGTTGTGACTCTTGATGCTTAACCAATTTCAACTGCTCATAACTATTTTGCTACAAAGATACACATTTGGTCTCATTCTAACATACGAAAAACACATAACCTCTTTGTTTTTGCTTTGTTTTCATGCGTCTAGAAACAAAAGTGCTCATTTGAATTATCTCAATAAGGATTTAGTGATACCAAGATATATATAAGGTCAAAATACTTTATTCGGAAGCATCCAAAATTATCATCACTCTCTAACCCAATTTATATAACAAAGCGAACTTAGTTGATCGCGAATCATCAAGTCAAACTGAGCCAAGTTTAGGAATGTCAATTACTTCATAAGCTCGAGCTTAAGTTCAATAATCAACATTCAGTCAAGCTCGAGTCAAGTTTCGATCTTTAACTTTTTAACCAAGTCAGAGTTTGGCAGTGTTCGACTCGGGTCAAGAGATAGGTAGCAATTACGATAACGATTAAAAGATGAGGGACTATATATCTGCAAACTCAATTTCACCGGCGAAATGAAAACTGAAAAACGGCGCACACACTCCCTTGTCAAAGCTAGGTATTGTACTGGTACATTAATTTCCCATGCTTTTTATTTTATTTTATTTATAATTTGGGCTTCTTTCAAATATTTTCATTTTGGTAAATTCAAGTTTGTGTTCAAGCTTATATAGTGGGCTTATGTGGTTTCGACTTATGTTTTATAAGCTTATTTTTTCGGCTTATTTCAAATCTTAGTATAAAAGTTTATTATTATGTCATAATAAACTTTAATAACCACATAAGTTTTGAAACAAGCCGAAAACCACATAAGTCATAAGCCTGCTTAAACAAACACCCATATTTGTTACCCTTTTATTGTATTGTTTACATTTAGTTTGGTGAATTAGATGGGTGAAGTAGTGATTCTAGGCATGCCAGGACCATGGGCTGATGATAATTATGAACTAGCTGATCATTACACAACCAAAATCGGTGGACTTCCTGTAAGTAACTCCTCGTATGATAGAATAGAGTGGTTGTGTGCTACTGCGAGTTGTTAATATTTTCTCCTTTTGCAGGACTGGCCTTGTCCTGAATCGGGTATACGACCTCATCTTCTTAGATGTGATTCTTGTGGAGAGACCGTCTGTCTTGTGGCTCAGGTTAATATTGAAATGTTTTTTTTTTTTTTTGGTGCAAAGGTGAATTATATTATTAATTCAAAAAAAACCATACATCATACTAACCAAGGGTAGACATGCCTACACCTTGATAACACAACATTCCAACTGAAAACCAGAAAGATCTTTAACAATAGAGGAATCTTTGACATACAAGCTTTTAAGCTAACACAAGGCTGATGCTAAAACCAGACATATGCTTTACAACAACAGCCCTTGAGCTAGCAAAACAAATCACCTTTGTGCACCAAATACCATATCCTCTTGGCTACATTTCCACAACTCATTCCATAACCTATCCATTCTTCCCACTGCCACAATAGAAAGGAATGGGAATGAGAGGGCATGATATAGCACCCATTCACCTTAGATGAGGGGCTATACCAATCAAGCTACATTTCCTACACCATTAGCCCCTCATTCTTCCCAATAGCTACAACCTCATTGGGAAGGACAAGAAGCCAAGAGGGTAAGGCATCACTTGATTGGGAACACACACCCTCAACTAAAACCTTCCTAACCTCCTTTGACAACATATTGAGAGGACCAAGATGGTTCATCTTTCACACACACTCTATTCCCCTCAGCATATGTTGTCCACCCAGGCCAACTACCCTTCACAAACAACAACCCTTCCTTATGGTACATACAACTGAATTAGACCTCTCATTGGATTCAAAACATAGCACTTCATATTCCTCCCAAAGCCAAT
>BQNB010064873.1:0-35141 GCA_026074375.1 Tanacetum coccineum
CTGCACACACAAAACATAAATACAAGCATATTTTTGCTTATTTTTGGTCTGTTTTGGGTTTAATTGGGTTATTTTAAGTTTAAATGGATATGTGTATTTTACACTTATCAGTGCAAAGCCAAGAAGTTTGAAGCAATAAAGTATTCATTAGGACCTAAGGAAGAATACATTGATATAAGATCATGTGAATACAATGCTTGGGAAAGATACAAAGATAGTGTGTCTCACATCTACCAAGATATTTTTAGAAAAAAGGACAAAGGGTGGACCGTGACGCGTACTATGGAGTAGCTGAAGAAAGCTGAAGAAAAAGTCTAACTTAAAGACTAGCTGAAAGAAAAGTGCTTCCCGAGAGACAACCCAAACAGTTTTTATTTATTTTTATCTAGTCTGTCTTCCCAGACATTAATACCGTATATCCGCTCCATACCATATGGCGTATTGAATGTCTGAAAGTTATCAGTCCTTTATTTTCTGTATTTAATATTGTATCGCCAGATCTGTCTATACGGCGTATTCATGCACATGATACGGCATATTTGGCAGACTGACTCGTATTGATATTTTTACGGGTCTTTCTATACGGTGTATCTTGGTTTTTGGATACGGCGTATTGACTGCCTGTACAGTTTACTTTTTTTATTAACCGTAGGATACCCGAGATAGGATTTTGCATGTTTTTCCTATATTTTGCACAGGACCTCGATGGAAAAGAAATCAAAAAAGTTGTTGAAGTATCGATCATCTATAATCCTAAGTGTATTGTAGTTATGCTGGTATCCAGACGCATTTACAACACACATTCTTGCTCATGAAATCAACAATGGAGAATCTACCAAGCCAATCATTAGGGGAGTTTCTCATTCTAATTCTTTTAATTTCCCGTTTTTTATGTTTTATCTATACAACGAGGACGTTGTATAAAATAAGTGAGGGTATGGGAATTAGAACATTACTTGTCCTATTTTTCACATTAAAATGCTTAAATTATGCTCAAATTTAAAAAAATTCAAGCATACTTTTATGAAACTACTAGTTACATAACCTGCACACATAACCCTTATTAGATATTGTGAGGATTCAGCCTTATCCGTTTCCAAATGTTTACCCAAATCCCACAAAAATATGAGTGTGCCGGTGATGTTTTAGACTTTAGAACTTGGCTTGGTATATCTATTCAAGACCACAATAATGAGTACTATGGATTTAGATTGAGTAACTTGTTTAAATTGGTAAATTTCTAGGATTACACCCAAAAAGCCTTTATATGTTGTTTTATTAACTAACTACACTGGTTAGTTATCCCCCGTATAAACCCTTTGTTTACTCTCATTTTTAAGAGTAAGATACCCCTAGAAAAACTAGTAGAGCCAATCCTTTAGGGTAACATCAACTATTTGTTTCGTTACACCTTTACACCTTAGCCTACCCTGATAGATTAAGTTTATTTATCAGTTTCTAGTTGCTTAAAGTGTAAAGTATGTATTTCTTGTGTCTTGTGTCATTTTCTATCTCTGGTATGGTTGGGAAATTTGCACATTGCAATGGGAATATAAAAAGTAGTCAAAACTCATGTATTTTTACTACCATCACAATTATTGGTATGTTCGAAGAATGAAGAATCATGGAAGAAATTATCCAGAGTTATTATGATCGTAAAGATGGTGAAATTACACCGAGATTCATAGTATAGTATGTAAAAAATCGAAAAAATTAGAAAATTGCAACAAAAAAGAGGAGGAAAGTTTGAAGATAGTCGGTTCGTTAAAGCTTAAACCGATGAAATTATTTGAAGGATCGATTATTCATTGATGGATGGTTATAAATAAACGATGTAAAGTTTTGTATAAAGTGGTAGATATCGCCACTTGTCTTTGTAAAAGTATGTATATGGTGGTAGATACCGTTACAGGAACGCCAACTTAGGTTGTTGTTTTTTATCTATGATCAAGACATTTATGTATATAGTTGTGTCTTTATCATGGTAACGGTCGGGACAAAGTATCTAGCAACTTGAACCTAATCTGTTTGGACTTAATCTATTTGTTTCGTATATTTTTATTTAACAACAATTTATTTCCCTTTCCTAATGGTTAACTTTAGGTTTTACTCGAATGAGGATGTGATCAAAGCATGCATGTCTATTTCGTCATTATGGCCATGTATGTCTGATTCAGCTATCTTGTTGGTTAATTACTTTTAGTGAAAGTTATAATATCATACCCTATATCACTCTACTAGTCCTATTCTTTAGCTTATTCGAGTTAGGTTAATTGCAGTTATGTGTGTATATCCCATCGTTATAGGTTCGTATGTATGGTCTTTGTCACCTTTTCTGGAATATTGGTATCGGTAGAGACTAGATAAAGTTATTAAACCCTTTTTAAGCCTTTAAAGTAAAACCCAATTTACCTCAATAAACTTGTTACTCTTTAGCTCTAGTCGTGGAGATGTGTATCCTTGCCAAGCTTATGATAGAATACTCGTCACAACCGAGCAATTGAGCGAATTAGTTACATATTACCACGTAGATTAGTTGAGTGATTTGAGTGTTTTCATCTTCCTATTTCGTGAGGTGTTTGGTTGTGTACTTTTAATTGATCAAATAAATGCTTAACGGAAAAAATCCTTAAGGATACATTTTCATAAACTTTTAAAGGCTTCTTGAGGACAAGTAGCAATCAATTGGGAGGATATTTGATATCATCAAATATAGCATCATTTATCCCATGTAAATAACCTATTTTGTATAATTATTGCAAGAATTGTTACTTAATCGTTGGTATTTGAGAATTGCAGTAATTATGGAGTGCTTGGTGAAGATTAGCAAAAAGGAACGCATTTTAGAGCTTAAATGAAGACATTTTAAGATTATTGTTCTGACATCCTATACGCCGTATCCATCAAGGAAGATACGGCGTATTTGTGCCTGCACATCACAAGAAACCACGAAGATATAAAGTCCAATACGCCGTATCCAAGAAACTTCTATACGTTGTATTCAATATAAAGTAATAAAATATTCTGGAAGATATCAAAGGTGGTCCCTACTCTAAGAAACCCCTGATACGCCATATCTGTCTCTCTCGATACGCCGTATCGACCAAATTCTAGACAGTATAAATAGAAAACCTAAAAACAGGTTTTCAGTGTGCTTGATTATATTTTCAATACCTTAACCACAAAAGTTGATTTTCAAAAGACAAGAAGAGCAGAAGAGGTCAAGCAAAGCTATTAATTCCATAGGAAACACTTTGTAATCTCTTATACTCTAGTAATCATCTGATTTTTGGTATCATTCAATTAACTCAGTTAGTTTACCTTGGTTGAATTATTACTCTTGTATTGATTATGATGTTTGAGGGCTAATACCCTTGGGTAATAGCCATTATTATGAAGATTTGAATGTTTGGTTTGTTTATCTCAAATGCTTAATTTATCATTGATTGCTTCTTTATGTTTATCAATTTATACGTATTTACGTGCTTTTGTATGCGACCTGTCATTCAACTAGATCTAGTGATACCGACCACATTAGCTAGATGCCAGGATGGCTCTCCATATAGTGATTTATATATCTAGACCAATAGGATCACAAATAATGACCTATCTTTGCCTTTAGATTAGTGAGCTTAGTTGGACCAGCAGGTGACCCTTAGGATCAACGAGTACGTTCTTAATTAATTGGTAAACACTTAGCAAGTAGTCTACTAGTATATAAATTGCCATTAAGCAGTAAGTGGGTAAAGTCTCAATGAGCTAGGGTTTAACAAGATCACCATTACTTTAACCCCTAATGTTAAGAATCATTTAAGCTCATCTAGGATATGTTTTACAAATATCATTGATAACATATAAGCACAGCGGAATTAATCAAAGAATACAATGATATTCAAAAAGGTTTTACTACTAAACATCAAGCCCCAATATTATTTGATCAGAATTATACGGTTACTTCATTGAACTGTAACAGGATCAAGTTACCTTGACCTTGAGGCTAAACTACATATAGCGTCTACATTACATACACTTGGAATACACACACACGGTTAGGTACAGGAACTCACGACTTGTACACCTACACCTAATAACCTGTATATCTTTATATAATAGAGATATTATGTTTTACAAAGGATAAGTATTAGGAAACAACTAAATCTTCCTAACTTTTATAATAATCTTTTGTAATCTTCCATCATTTGAAGAATTCCTCCTTTGTCTTTTAAGTCCTTCATCTTTCATATGTTTTGTCATATCAACTCAAATATAATTCCCAACAATCTTCCCCTAGTTGATAATGACAAAACCAAAATAAGCATGAACTTCTTCCCCTGAAGCTAATATATATGAAAGAATAGAACTATACCACCAAGGATCTACAAGTGGCAAATCATCTTTGTAACGCCTTCTTCCCCTTTTTGTCATAATCAAATAGGGGACTAAAGTATGCAACTTTGATTTCGACAACCACAAACCACTATCACACTTCTAATCCAGCCTTTTAACAACTTAAATTACCCTCCATGACGTGTCTTAAGATAAATGAACTTGAGCAGTAGAAACTTAAACTAGCAGTAGTAATAATGACTTACAGTAGTAAAAACCTTCTCCTCATGTGGTGCATGTAAATGGTTAAACATTTTAACAATAAGCTTCCCCTGAAACCCATATGTTAACCATTTCGTGAATCTTCAATTCTATAGGCTCTTATGTAATGATTATAGATGAAGAAAACTAAGTATAACGAACTTGATGCTGAAGTAGAATAACCCAAACTTGTGTCTTATATCTTGTACTATCCACGTGACGTCAAACTTATAAATAAATCTGTGAAACATAAGTAGATCGCAACCTCTTGAAAAAAATCCTCATCTTCTATGAGACACATACTAAGTGATAGCAAATGTGCACATTGAGCACCATAAGTTTGTAGATCACACACTTTTGCTAGATTTTGACAAGTCTTCGTCACAACATTGAAAACACAACCAAGTTATCTTTAAACGTTGTAAGCCGTTTAAGATATGATAAAACACCTACCCAAGTAACTCCACTTCATCATCAAATAAGTCATAAACAATCTTCTTCGTAACCAATTAATTCAAACAATCCCAAAAACGAGCCTTTAAATTTGTTAAGAACATGTAAACCAAAACCAAAAACTTTCTTCCTGTTTGTGTTGTCTGATATCTCCAAACCAACAGAGAACCAAATCATGCGTTCTGTCCGACATCTGATAGAACTAGCAGCATAAACTATGTCGAGCAGTAGTAATATCTTTAAGCAGTAGTAAGTTATTTAAGCCCAAACAGTATTAACCTTACTACTGTTTTCACACTTCTTGGCTGCATTAAATCGAATCCATAAACAAACTTAACATAACAAGCAGCATTATAAACCAGCAAATAATATTAACTTCTTTTAATCCCAATAGCAGTAGTAACCAACTCACTGCTTTTATTACTAGCAGTACTAAATCCAAGAAGCTAGCGGTAGTATCCGTTTATATCCAAGCAGTATTAACTTTGTATATTCGACAGCATTAATCAAACTAGCAGCATTAACGAATAAACTGGCAGTAGTAATGTCCTTCGTAGCAACAGTAATCGTTTCGTTATTTGCTTTGGCAATAGAAACACATAAATGGCAGCATTAATATATAACGAGCATAGCACTTACCATGTATTCAAGCCCATGTAGCACTAAACGTAATTAACAGCACTAACGTTGGTTAAAGTCCAACAAGTAGTAGTAAAAAGAACAAACATCAGCATTCATAGAAGTTCAAGCAGTAGTAACTAACTACCTTAGCAGTAGTAACTGCTGTAAACAAAAACATTACCACTGTTGTAGCTACAATACCTTCAACCATGTCGATATTTGTGAATCATAACCACAACATCAAACACTAACCAAATAACCTGTACAATCTTCTTTTGTCATACCATGATCACACCAGTATCAAACTAAACCAAATCCTAACCTGCTGCTTCTTTATTAACCTGCTACAAGCGACTAAATCACAAAAAAACTTTAATCATAATTTCATGCCAACATGAACAAACTAACCTTGGCAGTTCTATTTCAATCGCCAACCCTAAAAACTAGGGTTTTCAAATCAAATCCCATTTAATCGCCACTTCTTCATCAGATCCTTAACCAGTAGGGTTTACGAAAAACACAACAGTAGTAACCTAAACCCATATTTAAATTGAAAGAACAAAGAACCTTGAAGGTTTTAATTCCCAGCATGCGTATACTTTCACCAAAGAATCTGATGCTATCTTGCTGATAACTCGACAAAAACCAAAACACAAGAATCCAGCTGCTTCTTTTTCACGTCTTCAAAATCACACCATGTAATCAACTTTAAGCTAACCAAAAGACAGTTAAAACCCTACTAGAAGTTAGGGTTTCTAGTATGCACAAATCGATCATCAGATAAGAAACAATAGAAAATTTCAAAGTTAGAGTTAAGTGCAACGAATGTCATGTAGAACCTGTAAGAATTTATAAGATTACCCAGCAGCACAAAACAATTAAAATTCCTTTAAGAACAAATCCCTTTTTCAAGCCCTTGAGATCGACAGCCTGTGATTGTGACTTATTAAGCAGCGATCAAAATTCAAACTTGTTTTTACCAAATTAGGGTTCGTTCAAAACCCTAATATTACAAATTTTCAATAGTTACTGAAAAACAGAATCTTTATATACCAAAATTGCTGAAAACCTTAAAACCAATAAAAACCTTGAGATCCTAGATATTACGAGCCACAAGGCTCTGATACCACATGTTAAGACTCGTTTAAGCCCATCTAGGATATGTTTTATAAATATCATTGATAACAATTAAGCACAGCAGAATTAATCAAAGAATACAATGATATTCAACAAGGTTTTACTACTAAACATCAAGCCTTAATATTATTTGATCAGAATAATACGGTTACATCAATGAACTATAACAGGATCAAGTTACCTTGACCTTGAGGCTAAACTACATATGGCGTCTACATTACATACGTGTGGAATACACACACACGTTTAGGTACAGGAACTCACGACTTGTACACCTACACCTAATAACCTGTATCTCTTTATATAATAGAGATATTAGGTTTTACAAAGGATAAGTATTAGGAAACAACTAAATCTTCCTAACTTTTATAATAATCTTCTGTGATCTTCCATTATTTAAAGAATTCCACCTTTGTCTTTTAAGTCCTTCATCTTTCATATGTTTTGTCTTATCAACTCAAATATAATTCCCAACACCTAAGATAGATTATAAATTCTATGTGTCTAGGTCTTAGGAAGAAGTGCCGCCTAAGTCTTAAGAATGATATGTCGCCTCAAGATAAGCACTCACTGCACTTAATAAATAAACCAACATTTTAATTGGATTGATCATGGTTAATACAGTTTTATTATATTTGGCTAGACCGTTGTTCTATTTTTTGTCTGTCTGCTTACGTATGTTATTATGCCTTAAGTTGATCTAAGTTACCACAAACCTGTACCAGTCTCTCATGTTGAACCCCCCCTTATCTGTTAGAATTAAGATTAACATAGGTTTAGCATAGGTTTAACGTAGAATAGAATTAACATAGTTTAAATTAATTTAGTTTAGTTAACCAAAATATTGATAAAATAAAAGATTAGTTTTCGCTCTTAGTGATCGACACCCTACTTACCACGAAACTCCATCTGATCAGGTACACTGCCCGTTAAAGTGTTGTTTTAGGCAAAGTCGGCAAAATATAAATTAAAACTTGAATACTCTATATAAACCCTACACGACAACACCATCAAGCAATCAGAAAAATGTTTGCTAATTCATGCAAATTCGTGGTAATATTTTTCTCCCCGTGAAACTTTTCATGTCTTAAATTTTAATCAATTGTTATTTCAAATATTAAGAGATTTAATATTTAAAATAAGGAGAGAAAATATGATTAAAATGTGATCTAGAACAATGTGATCTTTAAGACTCTAAGTGCACAACATCTACCCACATGTGCGAAGCAATTTCGAATCTCGATGTACATGTGTAGGGGGAGTACTTCAAAAGAATGAAATTCTGAAAGTGTTAAAACGTCTTGATTTCTATCAAACACTTTGATTGATTTTCAATGGTTTTATGGTTTTGATCACTATACCCAACAAACAATTTACTCACGACGTCGATAAAGTCATAAGGTGGTTAAGGTTAGGTATTAGTCCTACGATCCAACTAGAACCGGAGTGATCTACCCATGGACATTCTATAGTTAGATTAAAAGTCCTTAGGTATGATTGGAGATGAATGAGAATAAGGGAAAAATGTTAAATAAGACATGAGTTATCACCGAAAAAATACAACATGGTGATAGTAATGACGTCTTGGTAAACATTGAAGGGGTTGAAGAATGAAAAAGAAATGTATGGATAAAGGGTGAAAAGAAAGAAGCCCTCTACATACCTTAGTCAGAAACTGAGTTAATACATAATCTATCAAAATCACAAAGATGATTGTTGGTATTGAAGAAAGCCGTCATGGACCCAGTAATGCAACGCACAACCCTTCCCAGCCATTCGAGTTTCTCTCAGAAGAGACTTGTCTCATTTGTCACGGAGATACACACGTTATCTATTCACATCTCACTCCGAGATTGTTGATATAGAAAAGGTGGCAGTCAGCTTCAGCCTCTGATTACTAAAACCTAAGTGCACAAATCGAGTCTAGAGCTAGAAGAGGTCAAATTATAAATCTCATTAGGACACAAGGTCAAAATACACTTGTTGAACACCATTAAGTTCATAAGTTGTAACAAGAGTTCTACGCATTATCCTTGAGATCATGCCAGAACATTTAGAGTTATACTTTTTAGTTTCACAATGACGAATGGAGATCCTTCCAGTGTCATCATCAAACAGCACTGTGGTAGGTGACTTGCAAGATTCTATATAAATCAAGCTTGTGGTAACTGGATATCGATTTGGTCCAGTAAATGCATTGACGACTTAATCAGGAAGATAGTAACTATCTGATTTACTCTTACCGTGTTGTCTGCTTTAAGACGTTCTGGTAATGAGAACATGCTAGTACAGCCGCAAAACCCTGTCAAGGAGATTCGTTGAATCTACCTGATCACAGGTATAGTATTTATACTATAAAACGGGGAACCGGTGGTTATTGCAACCTAAAATTGACGAATATCAAAGTCATATCGTCGATATCTGTTGTTTATTACTAACATTCGAATGCAGGTACAAATGTCGGTGTTGCAACCTCGTTCTAACAAAGTCAGATTCATTACCACATGCTCATATTCATCGATCGACAAAGATAAATACATGATATAACACCCCGTGTTTTAGGGTCATTTACGACGTCAATAGATTCACTATGTATTTTTAGTATTGTACGCGTTTGCTTTTAAATCGTAAACGGGCATCAAACAATTAAATGTTTACATCAAGCAAGTGTTAAGTAATTATTTTGAGTATAATTATTAACTTTGTTCATTTTATTTTTCTTGGTTACGTAAAGTGTTTACGTTTCGTGATAAAATACGTTTAGGCATTCCCGGAACCACCAAAACTTTTCTACGCTTCAACAAATACCAACAATTATACCCAATACTCAAAATTCACAAAATATCATCACATATATACATATATAACCGGATATGGGATGAAAGATACAAAGAAAATATCTTACAAAACAACCTTCCTTGATTTCATAGGATGTTCTTATGTTTTAGGAACCAAGGCTTATTTTTCTTACTAACTCCAATAGTAACTTGACCAAGACTTCCTAGAATTCCTCTAAGTGTTCCATGAATAAGTCTTAGGGTATATAATACCTTATCTAGATAGAAACACATACATAACACATTTCTAAGGTGTAAACAACACAAAGTTCTCTCTTTTCCCTCTTGCATAGCCATGGCTCAAAACTCCCACCCTAAACCATCTATACAAATTTTATTCCCCACATTTACAAGTGTTCCTACATCATATCTGAGATAACCTAAGGTGTTTAGAAGGTTTGATTTAAGGTTTACAAGTGTTAAAAGAAAAAAGTTCAAGATTAGGGTTTTGGTGAAATTAGGGTTTTCAAGGTGTTAAAAGCTAGGGTTTGTTTGCTAAACAAGGGTTTAGATCATATTGTTCATCATCATACTTCATATTAAGGTTACCTAAAAACCTTAATCTCTTTACATTTGTGATTTTATGCATATATGATGTTTATGTAGTTAATCACCATCTAAGGACTTATTTACTTGTAAAAATGGATTTTTACACTTGTTTATGGTTTGGTAAACTCTTACATATGATATATGGATCTTAACATCATGTTATAAAGGATGTGTAAGTAATGTACAAGTATGCTTTATGTATAAAATATATATATAAACAAGATACCTAAAAAGTATATATATATATAAGTTCATGAACAAATGAGTATGTAAACTTATAGATCTTGTGATTCTTGGACAATATATGGAATAATCATGGACTAGAGACCCTAAGGATGTAAGACATGTGATATAAATGGTTATAAAGGACTTGCAACAAAGTGGTTAAACTAAAAAGTTATAAAAACAACTTTTAAACACATTTTGAGAAATTTTTAAAAAGTGGACTGTTAGAATTCGAATTTTAAGGCATTTATTTTAGGATTTTATATAATACTACATGTCACAAGGATCGTGGGCATGTAGAGAAATTAAAAAACAATTTATAACAAAGGAGATACGCTAATTTTAAGTTATACGTTAATTAAACGCGTTTATAAAAGAAATTTTATAAAAACCAATTACTATTCACATCTAATGAGAATGTAAACATATTTTATTAGTTAGTACATAATTTTAGGATTTCAAAACAATAAGAATCATAAGTTTATGATTAATAACGAAGGAGTTATGAATTACATGAGTTTACGACAATAGATACTTTTATAAAACTATTTTTATGAAAGTTACTGTTCATCTCAGACATGAACATTTTGAAAACATCATTAATTTGATAAAACTTTTCTAATTACGACGACGTACTCGAAAGAATCATTAAAAACGGAGTTAAAACGAATAAAATACGACATTTACGGGTTTTACGATAATAAAATTTATAAAAATAAATTTATAAACTGTCATGAACAGTAAAACCACTGTTCACCAAGGGACTAAAAATATGGAAATGTAATATTTTAATAACTCGTCTTAATATGAAAGCGTGGACATAAGAAACGTAAGAAACGGGCTTAAAACGATAAAGTTACGTCGTTTTCACTAAAGAGATATTTATAAACGTATTTACTTTATAAATATGATTTCACTAAAACGATTAGATAGTGATGTAGCTATATAGAATTATATATGGTAGTAGTTATTCAAAGTTCTTAGAACTTATATGACCTATACTTGATTAGGTTGCATTCGGTCATTATCTGTTGTGATATACATTGTTGATTGTTCAATTCACTCAAGGTGAGTTCATAGCCCCACGTTTTACATTTATAATGATTTACAAGTTTTGGGGTGAGAAACATATGCATGTTTTACAAATTGGACGAGTGTACATTTTACTTGATTACGTGTTTGCCTAAGTAGCGATAACCAACTGGGCCCATAATCATGAACTGTCAGTTACTGTTGTGAGCGTGAATGTTATAGATAGATCTATTTGGGATTGACATCCCCGCTCGGGTGATTAGCTATCACTGGACAAACGAACGTATATCATGTCAGACATAGGATGTTGTGGGTTAGAACATCCTCACGGGCAATGTTGGCAATTTATATTGCATTTCATACATGTCGAGCTTCAGTGTCATGAGCTTAGGAAAACGTAATTACATTTTATGATGTTTGCATCTGTTGCATTATCATGGGGAAATCTTGCGGTCCTACATTATACATTTATAAACCTATGAATTCACTCAACAATATGTTGACGTTTTAAAGCAATGTTTTTCAGGAGGTCAATAAGGCACGAGGTGCAAGGGATACATTGGTGGTTATATTTTGAAGTCACATGTTAAAGATTTGGTTGCATTTCATTTTGGGATATTTTTATGAACTAGTATCTTTTTATTTTGGGAAACAATGAAAAAGTAAAGCTTCGGGCTTTTGTAACAAACGCTTTGTTAAATCCAATGTATCAGTTTTAAACGACTTTTTTGGTCGTTCTTATATTATCTTGTGTTATTGATCTATGAAGTAACGCTCCCAAACCCATATTCTACTGCGAGAAGTTTTGGGTGTGTTACACACAATGAAAGCTTAAGTACATGTCATAAGACTCTTCTGCAACTCTGTTACTCATGAACTTCCTCAATATCATCAAAGATCTTTAAAGTTAAACAAGATAAGGGAGATTGATAGCCTGATGAAGAAGAGGAGATTGAGAGCTTTCAAGACAAGTATGAGCATGTTGGTCAAAAGCACAAGTTGATCAAGAAAGTCAAATCAGGATGATTCAAGACAAGGAGATGATGCAAGATTAAAGATCTCAAGCACTCAAAGTCAAAAGACGAAGGCTTAAGATCAAGATCATGAAGCATGAAGGAATAAAGCCATTACAAACAAGAAAAGATAAAGACAAGACCGAAGAAGGCTAAGATAAAGTCAAATCAAGATAACCTCAACATTGGGGGAGATTGTTAGCCTTAATTTTATTAAGTCAAACAAGAATGTAATCAGTCATCTTAGATAATATTAATCTTAGTTTGTAATAGGCTAGTTGGGTTTAACGGGCTTGGACTTTATGCTAATATTGTCTATGTGGTGTGGACTATAAATAGGACCCTCTCCTTACATGGAGAGGGTGTTGGTTACCATTTGGTTCTATGTGTAATCTTCCACCTCTCTTCCTTCTCTCTACTTTCTCTCTCTAAACTTCTTTCTCTCTCTAAGTTTTATGTTAAATCGTATGTGTTAATGGATTAGGATTGGGATAATAAATCCTTCACCTGGACCTTTGGGAATCTGTTGAAGCATGTACTATTCTCTGCTTGCTTAACTGCCTCTCTTTAGATTCAGCAATGATTGTACAGCATCAGGTACAGTAACCACACCTTTTAGCTTTTTTTCTTCTGATTATCATCAACACTTTTATCAGCCTCTAGGTTTACTTCTCTTCTAATGACAAGAGTTGTGTGTGTTTCATGTAGGAGTCATTCTTCTTCTTGCTCTTCTGCCTCTATTAAACTGATTGATTCAACTAACTTTATAGCTTCATCAGGATCTGGCAGTATATTATCAGCAGCAGTGAAGGAACGCTTCTTTCTTGGAACTGTATCTTTCTTCTTCTCTGTCTGCACATCAACTTCAGTTTTCTTCTTTCCTATTAAACTTTACCATGACCTTTGCCCACTTTAGGTATATTTACTTCACTGTTAGTTGACAAAGCTAGATAAGTCAGATAGTGAGCAAAATTCCTGATTGCATCATTCATCATTGAGTCTGAAATTGACATTCCATATTTTTGGTGCTCTTCTCCCTTGTTTACAAATTTTAACTTTCCTAGAACTGAGTCATACTTGATTGTGTTTATGAATGAGTTGTGTCTCTTGGGCAATGTTTTTTGTTTTGAAAGAAAGTAATTAATGATACCTTAGTGAATATGGGATAAGGCATCTATTCCCTCTTCTTGGCACTAGTATGTCTACTATCAATCTGATATTAGAAATCTTCCCAAATAAACTTTGCATAATCAACATTCTTCTTGTAAATCATACCCTACAGAATATGAATTCTTAATTATTGTAGCCTGTCAATACCTGAAGATTTTATAGATAAGCATCTATTGATAATTGACAAAAAGGTTCTCCAGGGCTGATACATATGGTCGATGAATATTTCAGATACTAATTCAAGAGAACCTGTGTAGCCAAGTTGTTTGACGAAAGAGACAAGTTCATCATGTAGAGGTGGCTCAACAAACTATTGATTAGGAATTTGTTGGGATCTCAGATTTGATGATTATAAAATTACATATGCATAAATGAAGACGAATGAAACAACAAGGGATTAATATGACACTTTGGTATTCTACATATGGAAGAATTAAAAGCTAGAAGATTTCCATGAAGATAGGCATTGAAAAGTCAAAGAATATCAAAGATAAAGGAAGGTTTTAATTAGTTTTAATTAGCTTCCTAATATAATTAATTAGCTTCCTTTGTAAGCCTTAATATCCCTTTATATAAAGGGTATTAGGGTGAATAGTTTTATTATCCATCATAGTTAGATCTCTCCAATGAGAGTCTAATAGTTAGCTTATTAGTTTGTGTAATAGTTAGTTATCTAGATAGCATAGTCGACTGATTAAAGTCGAATAGTTTATAGTTTATTAGTATGAATAAAGAAAACCTTGTGATAACATTGATGTTCTTATTTGTTATTCCGCTGTGCTTTATATCATTCAATGTTATTATATCCTAGATGGGCAAAACGATCTATGAAGCCTACAATTAGGTTTCAACAGTTGGTATCAGAGCGGATTGCTCTTGATATCTAGGATTAACAGTTGGTATCAAGGCATGGGTGGATCTATGATTATCTAGGATCTTCATGGTTTTGATTGTGACGTGTGTTGCTTGTTTTTTTATGGCACAATGATCTGATGTGTTGACATTAGGGTTTTCCAGCAAACCCTAATTCTGAAAAAGATTTGGTTTGATAATATATGTCTCTACTTGATTTGATTTTTGTTCATAAGCTATTTATTGCATCTGGTAATAATGATTAGTATTGATCTGGGATCAATCGTCATTATTATTGTTACTGGCTATGGTGAGTTGATCCGGGATCAACGATGAACCCTAGCTGAGATACAATAAGTATGTCTTGTTGGCACTATTTCAGAAAGAGAAGAGATTTTGTGTGTTTGGATTATGGAGTGTTCACAAGCAGCAGGTCTTTTGTGGATTTAGTTAGTAATGGGATTCTACTTTATGAGTCCGTGGGTATTGGAAGTTGTATGCTGGTTCAAGATTTTTAGGGCTGCTCGTTGCCTTAAATAAGTGCGTTTTGTGTATTTGTGATTGACACATGAATTGTTAAGTCGTGTTTATGGCTTACAAGATTTAGGGTTACTAAAACCCTAACAGAATTCGTTGGTGTCTTTTGAGGTGTTTGAATTTTCGATTTCAAGGAATACAAGCCAAAAGGTTACAAAGTATTTTTGTTGTCGAATCTTGAAGAAAAGTGGTTCGAAGCTTTCGGTTTTTAGTGATTTAAAGTAATATGTGATATTAGGGTTTTATTATAAATCTTATAATGAAAACCCTAGATGTTCTGTGATGGTGCGTGATAACATGAAGGAAGCAGCTTGGTGTTGTTTGGGTTCGTTTCATAGAAGCTTCTTGTTTAATTCGATGGGATTAGGGTTGTTGTTAAACCCTAATAAAATGGAACGTTTATTATGTTTTATTTGTTTCTGTCATGTCGATGATGGCTGTGTATTCATGGTTATGTTCATAGAGAGCAGGATTTAAAAACTCTAATTCATGAAGTTGAAGATGATAAATGAGCGACAACAGGTGGTATTGTTTTTGAAATGGAGGATTGTTCATGGCTGTATGGTGTTTATGAAGAAACAGCAGGTGTGATCAATATGGGTCTAATGATGGTGCGATTGATGTTCATTGATTGTGGATCTGATATTGATAGTTGTTCGGATGAAGATGTGTGATTAGCATGTTGCTTGTGGTTACGTTAATACTGCTGTTCTTTTAATCGTTTGTACTGCTGCGTGTTTGGAACTTAATACTGGTAGAGTATTGAGTTAATACTGCTCGCCCATTCTTAATACTGCTGGATTAGTGACGACTTAGTAACAGAATAGCGACAGAAAATTGTGTCACTAACTGATTTGGGAGGAAGGAGTATCTAAATAGTGACACTTTAGCGACAGTTTAGTGACAGCTTTGGGACAGAAAAAGTGTTGCTATTTGGTTTGAATGTTAATTCTGCTAGCATTACTCGGTTAAGTCTGATGGGATTATGGTCTCTCTCTCTCTCTCTCTCTCTAAGTTTTATGTTAAATCGTGTGTGTTAATGGATTAGGATTGGGATAACAAATCCTTCACCTGGACCTTTAGGAATCTGTTGAAGCATGTACTAATATATGCTTGCTTGACTGCCTCTCTTTATATTCAGCAGTGATTATACAGCATCAGGTACAGTAACCACACCTTTTAGCTATTTTTCTTCTGATTATCATCAACACTTTTATTAGCCTCTAGGTTTACTTCTCTTCCGATGACAAGTGTTGTGTGTGTTTCATGTAGGCATCATTCTTCTTCTTGTTCTTCTGCCTCTATTAAACTGATTGATTCAACTAACTTTACAGCTTCATCAGGATCTGACAGTATATTATCAGCAGCAGTGAAGGAACGCTTCGTTCTTGGAACTGTATCTTTCTTCTTCTCTGTCTGCACATCAACTTCAGTTTTCTTCTTTCCTATTAAACTTTACCACGACCTTTGCCCACTTTAGGTATATTTACTTCACTATTGGTTGACAAAGCTAGATAAGTCAGATAGTGAGCAAAATTCCTGATTGCATCATTCATCATTGAGTCTGAAATTGACATTCCATATTTTTGGTGCTCTTCTCCCTTGTTTACAAATTTTAACTTTCCTAGAACTGATTCATACTTGATTGTATTTATGAATGAGCAGTGTCTCTTGGGCAATGTTTTTTGTTTTGAAAGAAAGTAATTAATGATACCTTAGTGAATATGGGATAAGGCATCTATTCCCTCTTCTTGGCACTAGTATGTCTACTATCAATCTGATATTAGAAATCTTCCCAAATAAACTCTGCATAATCAACATTCTTCTTGTAAATCATACCCTACAGAATATGAATTCTTAATTGTTGTAGCCTATCAATACCCGAAGATTTTCTAGATAAGCATCTATTGATAATTGACAAAAAGGTTCTCTAGGGCTGATACATATGGTCGATGAATATTTCAGATACTAATTCAAGAGAACCTATGTAGCCAAGTTGTTTGACGAAAGAGACAAGTTCATCATGTAGAGGTGGCTCAACAAACTATTGATTGGGAATTTTTGGAGTAATCTGAAGCACTTTACGAAGTAACTCAACGTTGAATTTGAATTATTGATTGTCGAGCTAAAATTGGTTAGATTGTGTGCTTTTGTTCTTGGCAATTGTGTACCAAAACTGTTACGTGTATATCTGAGCAACATCAGCTGTCTTAAGAAAAGCATTGTCGCATGAGTACTATTTGAGAATATCCAGAGTAAGCTTATAAGTAGGTTCCTTTTGCTTCTTTTCTGGTGCAATTCTGAAGTTGCAAGCACCAATTTTCACTTGATCGTCTCTAGGAACCAAAGCTTCATCCAAATTAATTTGTTGTTGGTTTTCTTGTTCCATGATTCTGCTAAGAATTTATCAATCCAATTTATATACAACATATATATAGCATAGATTAGATTGATTATTCTTGTTGTTATGTTTGATTTGTGGGATTATGGATTAAGTTTCAAGTTAATTAGTCCTTTAAAGCTCTATTTTTGAAAGTCAAACTTTGGTCAACGTTTAACATTTAATGGTCACTAAAATTAATCCAATAAATACTTGATCAATCCAAATTTAAGTCCTAACAGCCCAAAATATGTGGCCTAACAGTCTTAAACCACGGGCCCAATAAGGTGTCAAATCGCGAGCCCAATTTGATGTTAAACCGCGGGTTTTGTTTAATGTGATAAACTGCGGGCTCATTTGAGTTTAACCGCAGGTACACCTGAGGTTAAACCATGGGCTCAATTAAAAGAACTTAAACCGCGGGCTTATAAAACCTGATAAATCGCTGGTTTTGACTTGTTAAACCGCTGGTTCAAAATTAGTTAAACCGCAGGACTAAAACAAGTTTGTTAAACCGCAGTCTGAGAAATTAGTTAAATCGCAGGATTAAAACAACATGTTAAACCGCAAGATTAACCATTTGGTTATACAGTAGAACACTGCTAAACCGCGGGTTCAACAAGGGTTAAACCGCGGGTGACAAAACCTGTTAAACCGCAGGTTTTACACATATCAATGTTAAACTGCGATGATAATAATTCATAAGATTCAAACATAAATCTGTCTAAACACATGTAGAATCACTTTAACCAACAACATATAGGACTAGATTACATTTCATGCAATTCCAAACATCTCTTAAATGCATAGTAGCTTAAACCTTATGATTTTAAACACAAAACATTCTGGACATTTGGTTTTAAGCATCAAGCATTCAAACATTCAATCCTTAGCATGTTGTATCCATTAACATTCAACCATAATTGTCATAACTAGTTAAACACGCATCCAAACCCTACTCTTCACCTAAACTACGGGTGAGAACAATAATACATAGGATTTTATGTTACCTAGAAGTGAATAAGTAAAGCTAAGGTACAAGGGAACACTAATGCACACTTAGAACATAAACCCACAATCAAATGAATCACCCTAGACACTTTTCGCACAAAATTCGACCCTAGAATCATCCATATCTCAAACATGGATTCGATTGAACCAAAATTGTTTTAGTACTAGATTACATACTCCCTAACCATTAATAGCCCTATGGTTAATTACCCTCAAACACAAGTTTAATCCTATGAACCCTAATTAGGTTTTAAGAGATTTTTGAGTGATTTAGAGTGAAATAATCCAATTCATTTTACAATCATGTTGTTTAGATGATTAGAAACAAGATTGTAGTTTACCTTTTAGGTTGAAAACTCGTTTTGATTCTTGATAAAAAGGGCGTGTCATGATTTATGGAGAGAAAGAAAGGGGTTATGAGTTTTTGATAAAGAACTCATAAATCGCCCTTGTGGTTTTTTTTAAAAGTTTAGAAGTTTGGCAAAAATAGTCCCATGTGGTTTTAATGAGCTAGCACTTTCCTTTTACAACTTTCCTAAGGCATGATACACTTTGGTAAATGGCAACTTAGGTCCTTGTGGTTACTAGCTTAAAGTCACAAACACATATTTTGCATTCTAGTCCCTAAAGTTTATAACAAACGACATCTAAAGCCCTTTGAGTTAAAATAAATTAACTCCCCCTTAAATAATGATTTGTCATTGTTAAAGAACTTTTTCTGTGTTTTATTTGAAAGATTATTTGAAAAGATTATTCGTTAACACTTTCTCCCCCTCGAACAAAGACCCGTTTTTTAGTTAAAGAGTTGTAGTCTTTGTTTGAGTGGTCGAATTATCTTTTAAAATCTTTTTCTGATGAGAAACTATTTTTGATTTTAAACAACACATTTCACCTGAGTAACCCGAACGTGATTTATAAAATCAATGTTTATTAGAAAAATTGTCCGGGTTAGAGAAGATTTCTCTTCTTTTTAAGAAATAGATGCACTGACACGTACATTATTCTTTGAGAAAGAACAGGTTGTGTAGCAAAGTATACACAAGCCATTTGCATGAACATCAAGTAATTCATGCCCGAGAAAATTGCTTTTCTCGTTGAGAGGTAAAGTTATCTTTTTGTGAATATACTTTCCTTTAAATTGATGACCGGGTTACAGTTTGAAATAACCATGTATAAGAAGATCTTTAGTCAATGGGAAGCTTTGAAGATTGTTTCATTAATGAAAGAATGTTTTGTAATATCAAATAGGGAAAGATTGTTGGGATCTCAGATTTGATGATTACAAAACTACATATGCATAAATGAAGACGAATGAAACAACAAGGGATTAATATGACACTTTGATATTCTACATATGGAAGAATTAAAAGCTAGAAGATTTCCATGAAGATAGGCATTGAAAAGTCAAAGAATATCAAAGATAAAGAAGGTTTTAATTAGTTTTAATAGCTTCCTAATAAATTAATTAAGCTCCTTTGTACAGCCTTAATTAGCCCTCTATATAAACGGGTAATAGGGTGAATAGTTTCATTATCCATTATAGTTAGATCTCTCCAATGAGAGTCTAATAGTTAGCTTATTAGTAGTTAGTTATCTAGATAGCATAGTCGACTGATTAAAGTCGAATAGTTTATAGTTTATTAGTATGAATAAAGAAAACCTTGTTGAATAGCATTATTGTTCTTGTTTATTCCGCTGCGTATTAATGTTATTCGTAAAACTAATCCTAGATGGGCTAAAGATCTTAACAGAATTTTTGGAGTAATCTGAAGCACTTTACGAAGTAACTCAGCATTGAATTCAAATTATTGATTGTCGAGCTAAAATTGGTTAGATTGTATGCTTTTGTTCTTGCAATTGTGTACCAAAACTGTTACGTGTATATCTGAGCAACATCAGCTGTCTTAAGAAAAGCATTGTCGCATGAGTACTATTTGTATAAACCAGATTAATCGTTATAAGTAGGTCCTTATCTGTCTTGTCTCTGGAGCAATTCCTGAGTTGCAAGCACCAATTTTCACTTGATCGTCTCTAGGAACCAAAGCTTCAATCCCCAATAAAATTTGTTGTTGGTCTGTCTTGTTCGCATGTTTCCTGCTAATAATTTACAATCCAAATTAATTAACTGAACATATATATAGCATAGATTAGATTGATTATTCTTGTTGTTGTGTTTGATTTGTTGGATTATGGATTAAGTTTCAAGTTAATTAGTCCTTTTAAGCTCTATTTTTGAAAGTCAAACTTTGGTCAACGTTCAACATTTAATGGTCAAACAGTAAACTAAAAGTAATCCAACAAATACTTGATCAATCCAAATTTAAGTCCTAACAGCCCAAAATATGTGGCCCAACAGTCTTAAACCACGGGCCCAATAAGGTGTCAAACCGCGAGCCTAATTTGATGTTAAACTGTGGGTTCTGTTTAATGTGATAAACCGTGGGCTCATTTGAGTTTAAACCGCATGTACACCTGGGGTTAAACAGCGGGCTCAATTAAAAGAACTTAAACCGCGGGCTTATAAAACCTGATAAATCGTTGGTTTTGACTTGTTAAACCGCTGGTTCAAAATTAGTTAAACCGCGAGACTAAAACAAGTTTGTTAAACCGCGGGCTGAGAAATTAGTTAAACCGCAGGATTAAAACAACATGTTAAACCGCAAGATTAACCATTTGGTTAAACCGCATAACACTGCTAAACCGCATGTTCAACAAGGGTTAAACCGTGGGTGACAAAGCCTGTTAAACCGCAGGTTTTACACAAATCAATGTTAAACTGCGGTGATAATAATTCATAAGATTCAAACATAAATCTGTCTAAAAACATGTAGAATCACTTTAACCAACAACATATAGGACTAGATTACATTTCACGCAATTCCAAACATCTCTTAAATGCATAGTGGCTTAAACCTTATGATTTCAAACACAAAACATTCTGGACATTTGGTTTTAAGCATCAAGCATTCAAACGTTCAATCCTTAGCATGTTGTATCCATTAACATTCAACCATAATTGTCATAGCTAGTTAAACACGCATCCAAACCCTACTCTTCACCTAAACTACGGGTGAGAACAACAATACATAGGATTTCATGTTACCTAGAAATGAATAAGTAAAGCTAAGGTACAAGGGAACACTAATGCACACTTAGAACATAAACCCACAATCAAATGAATCACCCTAGACACTTTTCGCACAAAATTCAACCCTAGAATCATCCATATCTCTAACATGGATTCGATTGAACCAAAATTGTTTTAGTACTAGATTACATACTCCCTAACCATTAGTAGCCCTATGGTTAATTACCCTCAAACACAAGTTTAATCCTATGAACCCTAATTAGGTTTTAAGAGATCTTTGAGTGATTTAGAGTGAAATAATCCAATTCATTTTACAATCATGTTGTTTAGATGATTAGAAACAAGATTGTAGTTTACCTTTTAGGTTGAAAACTCATTATGATTTCTTGATAAAAAAGTGCTTGTCAAAGATTATGGAGTAGAAAGAAAGGGATTATGAGTTTTTGAAAAAGAAACTCAAACAAACCGCCCTTGTATGTGGTTTTTTTTTAAAGTTTAGAATGTTTGGCAAACATAGTCCCATGTTGGTTTTAAATAGCTATCACGTTCCTATTACAACTTTCCCTAAGTCATGATACACTTGGTAAATGGCAACTTAGGTCCTTTTGTGGTTACTAAAGCTTAAAGTCACAAACACATATTTGCATTCTAGTCCCCAAAAGTTTATAACAAACTAACAATCTCAAGCCGCTTATGAGTAAATAAATTAACTCCCCCCAGTAAATAATTGATTGTCCATTGTTAAAGAACTTTTTCTGTGTTTTATTTGAAAGATTATTTGAAAAGATTATTCGTTAACACTTTCTCCCCCTCGAACAAAGACCCGTTTTTTAGTTAAAGAGTTGTAGTCTTTGTTTGAGTGGTCGAATTATCTTTTAAAATCTTTTTCTGATGAGAAACTGTTTTTGATTTTAAACAACACATTTCACCTGAGTAACCCGAACGTGATTTATAAAATCAATGTTTATTAGAAAAATTGTCCGGGTTAGAGAAGATTTCTCTTCTTTTTAAGAAATAGATGCACTGACACGTACATTATTCTTTGAGAAAGAACAGGTTGTGTAGCAAAGTATACACAAGCCATTTGCATGAACATCAAGTAATTCATGCCCGATAAAATTGCTTTTCTCATTGAGAGGTAAAGTTATCTTTTTGTGAATATACTTTCCTTTAAATTGATAACCGGATTACAGTTTGAAATAACTATAAACCATTGACATTTTTTGAAAACATTTGTAAATAATGCTCGAACTTTATTTACAGCCCCGTGTCATTATTGAATGACATTTCTAAGGCTGTAAATATTATCAATTTCAGAAGAAATGTCATGAAACATATTTCTGTATTTTCTGAATTTTTAAATTTTGTATTTGCTTTTTGTGATTTTATATTTTTGTATTTTCTTTATATAAAAGTTTTTCTAAAAATGAAAATCTTTTATATTTTTTTGATTTAATTATTTACATAGGATACATGAAGAGTTTCCACCATTACTCTTTGTCTTCTTCTACAAGATGTTTAAGAGTTTCGGGACTCATACTCTGCATTCCAAGTCGATTGATCAGAAATTCAAATCGTTCCTTAGGTAATGCCTTGGTGAATATGTCCGCTAGCTGATATTCCGTCTTGACAAAATAGAGCTCAACCACACCGTTCTCCACTTGTTCTTTGATTAAATGATATATGACGTCAATGTGCTTAGATCTGGAGTGCTGGACATTGGTACAGCATAGCGCGATAGCACTTTTGTTATCACAATACAAAGGAATTTTATTGAATACAAGTCCATAGTCTGTCAGTTGTGATCTCAAACATAAGATTTGAGCACAACATCCAGATAAGGATATGTATTCTGCCTTTGTTGTTGAGATAGCAGTACTTTTCTGCTTCTTTGATGACCAACTGACTAACTTGTCTCCTAAGAACTATGCACTACAAGAGGTACTTCTTCTAATGTCCTGACATCCTGCATGATCTGCATCTGCGTATGCTGTTAGTTTAATGCCGGTGTCCTTCTAATACCAAAGACCCATGTTAATGGTTCCTTTAAGGTAGAAATACCCGTTTAACTGTAGTTAGGTGCTTTGCGGTAGGCCTTGCCTGATATCGGGCACAAATGCAGACAGCAAATACTAGGTCAGGTCTGCTAGATGTAAGCTACATAAGGGTGTCGACCATACTCCGATAACAATTAGGGTCAATAGGTATCCCTTGTGGATCTTCACCAAGTTTGGTTCTCTCCACCATGGGAGCATCAACCGGGTCACTAGATTCCATGCCATACTATTTAATCATTTCAAGAGCATATTTTAAGTTGTTAATAAAGATGCCTCTAGGATTCTGAGAAGTTTGTAAGCCTAAAAAGAAAGATATTTTTACCATCATCGACATCTTAAATTTTGAACTCATTATGTTTGCAAATGTGTCACAAAGTTCAGGATCAGTAGAAGCAAAAATAATATCGTCTACGTATATTTGTACTAGTAGGATATCTTTTCCTTCTTTCCTCGTGAACAATGTAGGATCGACAGCACCTTTTGAGAACTTCTGGGAGAGTAGAAACTTTAACAGAAAATCGTACCAAAGCGCGTGGAGCCTGCTTTAACCCGTAAAGAGCCTTCTTCGGTCTGTACACGTGGTTGGGATGATCCTGATCTACAGACCCCTCCAGTTGACTGACATAGACCTTTTCCCATAGCACACCATTCTAAAATGCAATCTTGACATCCATTTGGTAGACTGTCATCTTTTTGTGAGCGACATTTGCTATGAATATTCGGATGGCCTATATCCGTGCAACTGGTGCGAATGATTCTTCTAAGTCGATTCCTTCCTCCTGACCGTAACCCTTAGCTACCAACCAAGCCTTGTTCTTTAATACGCCTCCAAATTCATCTAGCTTAACCTTGAAGATCTACTTAAGGTTAACTACCATTATATAATCTGGACGAGGTACTAGCTCCCACACTTGTAGTCGATCTAATTCATGAATTTCTTCTTGCATGGCTTTAATCCAGCAAGATTCTTTCAATGCTTCTTTATAGTTCTTTGGTTCGACTTTAGTGAGAAAAGCATCAAAGTAGCACCACATGGCATCGGTTTATAGTTGGCATCTTGTTGAGATGGGTCAAGAAGGATTTCCAATAACATTGTTCAATGAGTGATTCTTTGTCTATTTGCTAAGATGTTCGATCGGTTAGTCGGCTTGATTTAAATATGATGAAACGACATCCCTTAATGATGATTCTTCAGAGATCGGTTCTGGAGTGAAGATATTATGAAAGGGATCATTATCAAATTATGCATTTTTCGTTTCATGTATATGTTCTTCAACACCTTGATGACTGACTGGAGATTTTATGTCTTGAGTTTTGGTAAAGTACTAGCAGTTGGTGCATCTTGATCAATTATGGTTGATGAAGGTGTACCGGTTGTATCAGCAGGAATTAGAGCAATAGCGAGAGGCATACGAGATACAACACTTGGCGATGGCTGAAAGTATTCATCAAACATTGGTTGAAATAGGGTATCCTGGTCTTTCTTTTTTGGTGGAACATATGGTGTTGAAGAAGATGGGTTTTGCACGAGTCCAGAACTGATGGATCCATGAGTCATAGGTTGAAGCTCAGGTCCTGAATGAATTGTTTAGAAGCCATTGCAGTCGGCTTATCAAATTCGACATGCATAGTTTCCATGATCAATCTTTTCCGTTTATTATAGATCTGGTATGCTTTCTTTGCAGGAGAATAGCCAATGAAAATACTGATATTAGCTTTCGGTTTTAGCTTTCCCAGATCTTCATTGTCATTGGTAGGATAGCACAAGGAACCAAAGACATAAAAATACTTTAAATTTGGTTTTCTGTCATGTAAGAGATCATATGGTGTTTTATTATAATGAGAACGTATCAGGGATCGGTTCTGGGTGTAACAAGTTGTTGCTACTACTTCTGCCCATAGAAATAATGGTGCCTTTGAAAATATCAACATAGTACGAGCAGCTTCTACTAAAGTTTAGTTTTGCCTTTTGACAACGCCGTTCTGTTATAGAGTGCGCGCAACTGATGTTTGGTAAGAGATCCGGACATCTTCATAGTAGGTCTTTAGTGTCTGATTAACAATCTGTACCATTATCTTTTCGAATATTCCTGACAGTTGCATTGAGACGAACTTGTACTTGCTTTAGTAATTTGATTATGAACTCAGGAGTTTCATCCTTTGATCGTAAAAATTTATCCCATGTGAACCTCGAATAATCATCTACGATGACTAAGATGTAATTCTTCCCATTGATACTCTTGACACACATTGGACTTCAAAGATCCCCCCCCGCAAATATCCATGTCAACAGGTGACACAGTTACTCTGGAATGCTATTTTCAAATATAGGTTATGAGTATGTTTCTTTCTTGCTTTTTCCCTAATGAACACAGACAAAAACACAAGAGTCTGTTTTGTATTTCAATTTAGGCAAACCTCTAATGAGACCTTGTTTAGCCAGTTCATTAATAGTTACGAAGTTTAAGTGAGACAACCTTTGATGCCATAACCAGGATTTGGTCTTAGAAGCTTTGGACAAGAGACATATTGGAGAGGATTTCATCATATCTTCAAGTTAAAGTGTGTACAAATTTGTTCACCTAGATCACGTAAGTAGATCGACACACTCTAAATCATAAACAAAGAAGGTATGTTTTTAAAATGCTACTTCAAGATCAGAGTTACATAATTAACCCATTGAAAATAAATTGTGTCTAATCCCCTCTACATAATACAATTACCGCTTGGAAAAAGTTACAATCCCTAACTGATAGATTTCATACCTCAAAAGCTTGCAACTTGATCACTTCCGAATGTAACGGTTCCCATAAACTTGCTGACAAAATTGATGAGCTGAGAGCGCTATCCAGTCATATGTTTTGAGCAACCCGAGTCCAAGTATCAGAGGATAATTTGTACGACCTATGTTGGACACGAGAAGAAGATGAAGAGTTGGAAACATTGGATCCTTAATTTTAGTTGGGTTCCGAGTTGTTAGAATGCTTGGATTCTACAATCCTAGGATTACTACTCGAACTCCCAGTTTTTGTTTCATTGGGTTTTCCTTGAGGTACGCTACTAGGTGGTGTTTTCTTAAATACTTTTATTTGAACTGGTTTCCTAGAAGGCACTATCTTAGTGGAAGTGATGTGAGTTAAAAGGGCATTTAGTTCCATCTATAGTGAAAGTCCTTCCTGTGGGTAACCATCTATGTCCAACATTAGTAAACACTTTACCCATAGGTTTCCATTCAGTCTTCTTATTTCTCTTACAAGACTTAGCTCTAGCATGTGCATTCACAGAATTCAAATGCCTTTCACATTAGTGGGGGTGGTAGTTTAGAGATTGCGTCGATTTTGGCTTTGTCAACTTCAAGTCCTGCTCTGGATACTTTGTGTCCAAGCATAATTCCTTCTTTAACCATAAAGTGACAATTTTCCCAATTAAGGACAAGACTCGCATCTTTACAACGTTTGAGCATTTTATCGAGATTGTTGAGACAATTATCAAAAGAGTTTCCAAAGACGGAGAAGTCGTCCATGTATACTTCTACAGATTCCTTGACCATGTCGTGAAAGATTGCTAACATACACCTTTGGAAAGTAGCGGGTGCATTGCAAAGACCAAAAGGCATTCGCTTGTAAGCATATGTTCCAAAAGGACAAGTGAACTATGTTTTTTCTTGATCCATATGATCAATCGGTATTTAAAAATATCCAGAAAAACCATCAAGGAAATAGAAGTATTTATTTCCTGTGAGTCTTTCTAGCATTTGATCCATGAATAGCAACGTAAAGTGATCTTTCATTGTTGCTTCGTTGAGTTTACGATAATCGATACAAACTCGCCAACCCGTAATGGTTCTTGTTGGGACAAGTTCATATTTTTTGTATGGTACACAGTGGATGGGGCTTACCCAAAAGCTATCAGCGATTGGATATATAATACCCGTATAGAGGAGTTTTAATATTTCTTTTTAAATACTTCTTGCATGTATGGATTTAATATTCTTTGTTTTTGAACAACTAGTTTTTTTCCATCTAAAAGTTGAATTTTATGTTTACAGAAAGATGGACAGATACCAGGAATGTCTTTTGTTTTCCAAGCAAAAGCTTAATTGTGTCTTTTAAGAACAGAGATAAGCTTTTTAATAGATTTAAACATGTGGTTCATCAACTAAATTAAGGTTCTTACATCAACAAGTAGTAAAAAAATATTAAGAAGATAATTATTACCTTGTGCCTGTTATTATTTTTATTATCACGGTAAAAGGTTTACGTTTGCAATAAATAACATTTAGGGCACACCCCAGAAATACAATAGACTACACTATACTCAAACCATATCTACCTCACTTTTAAAACCTTAACACAAAATAAATCAATTTTATGTATACATAACGCCATAAGGGAGGGGCGCGGTTATACATCTTAATACCAACTAGGACATCTTCTAAATATCTTATATAACTACCTTGTACAAATCATATAGGGTTTTAAATTAAAACTAGTTACGTTGTAATGTTTTCCTAGATACTAAATACCATTTGTATTTAATAACCATATATGTTTCCTTGTTTTTTCCTTGAGTGAGGCTCCGTTTGCAACATCGCTTTGTGACCAGGTGGTAAGGATGTTAATCTCCAAGTGTTGTTCCTATTGATGGAATCTAATTCATCCTTCATTGCTTCTATCCATTTTTGGTCATTTGATGCTTCCTTATAATTCTTCGGTTCATCCTCAGCCAGTAATAATTCCTCGGTATTTTCATATATATCAGTCAAGGTTCTATAACCTCTTATTGGTGTATGATCAAAGTGTGATTGTGTTTCTGTAGTTGTGGCTATGACTTCGTCACTTTGATTGGGTGATCTTTGGGAATTGATTTGAGGTGACCTTGTAGGTGGTGTGTGAAGTGTCTCGGCTGGTGAGTCTGCTAATGGTGAGTCATATCCATCATCATCGTAGGGAAAATCATCGTCTTCTTCATTTGGGTGATTTTCTAGGTTGTGATGGTCGTTTGTTTCTTCAAGATTTCCTATTCTGAAATCAGTCCATTCTGGTTCGTCGTTTGTGTTCTCACCTAAATATTTACTCCAATCCCATTTCTCATTTTCTTTAAACTTCACATCTCTACTAACACATATCCTTTGTGTTGTTGGATCAAACAATCGATAGGCTTTTGATCCATGCTCGTTTCCTAGGTATACCATTTTTATGCTTCTGTCATCTAACTTTGTTAGATGTTGCGATGGTACCTTTGCGTATGCTATGCAGCCGAAGACTCTTAGGTCTTTCAGGTTTGGCTTCTTTCCTTTAATAGCTTCGTATGGAGTGATGTCTTCTAGGGCTTTTGTGGGAACGCTGTTTAGAATGTATATGGCGTGTCTAACAGCTTCAGCCCAAAAGTCTTGTGGCATTTCAGTTGCCTTCATCATGCATCTCGTTGTTGACATGATGGTCCTATTTCTTCTTTCTACTACTCCATTTTGTTGTGGTGAGTAAGGGGCGGTAAGTTGCCGTGCTATGCCATTTTCCTTGCAATATCGTGTGAATTCATTTGAATTGAATTCTCCTCCACGATCCGTCCTAAACATCTTCAATGTTGTCCTTAACTCATTTTCTATCGTTTTCTTGAATTCCTTAAAAGTATCAAAAGCTTGATCTTTTGTGCTTAAGAAGTATACCCACATATATCTTGAATAGTCATCGACTAATAAGAATATGTATCTCTTCCCAGAAGGTGTTGGTGGTGTAATTGGTCCGCACAAGTCTCCATAAATTAGATCTAGTGGTGATGTAGATCTACCTTTCGCTTTCTTTGGGAATGGCGCTCTGCTTTGTTTTCCGACTAAACAAACATCACAAATTTGTGTTGTATGTTTGATGGCAGGTACTCCATGGACAAAGTCCTTTTGGTTCATAGTTTTTAGTGACTCAAAGTTGAGGTGTCCTAATCTTGCGTGCCATAACCATGTAGTGTCGCTCAGATTTGCTAATAGACAGACAGGCGTCCCTATCTTTAAAATAGCCTTATAGAGTCTGTTTTTTTGTCTTGGGACTCTTATAAATATCTGATTGTTTACGTCATAAAGTCGTAATTCGTTATCCTCCATTTCTACTTTGCAGCCAATTTCTGTGAATTGTCCAAGGCTTAAAAGGTTGCTTTTTAGGTTGGGTAGGTAATAGACGTGTGAGATAATTCTTTGTTTCCCATCGTCGCATTCTATTACAATTGAACCTTTTCCTTTGATTTCAATGTATGAGCCATCTCCAAATTTGACTCTCCCACTAACCTTCTCATCTAGATTCTCAAAATGATCTCTCATCCCCGTCATGTGGTTACTTGCTCCATTATCCAAGTACCATTGACTATCCTTAGTCGTCTCTTTATATCCTACATCTTCTTCGTGTAGCGAGACTTCTTGATCTACAACTTCTCTCTCATTATCTAGTATCGCCATTAATAGGGTTGGTTCTAGTTCTTCTTCTACTAGATTTGATCTCTCGTGCGTCTTTGTCCTCTGTTGACAATTAGGCGCAATATGCCCTATCTTATTGCATTGATAGCATGTCAGTTTGCTATGGTCTGCTCTAGATTTCCTGAAGTTGTTTTTATCATCTTTCTTAGAAGAGGTATCTCCATTTTTCTTTTCCTCTCTAAATTTCTCGTGGTTATTATTGTGAGAAAATTTATATTTTCCACGACCACGTCCCCTAAAATTCTTTCCTCTGTTATCATGTCGTGTGAACATTAGTTTCTCTTGATCGTTCACTTGCTTCCCTTTCTTAAATTTAATCCTTTCCTCATATGCCTTAAGTCTACCAATCGCTTCTTCTAAGGACATTTCACCTAAGTCTGAATATTGTTCTATTGATGCAACTATTTGCAAATACCTATCGGGTACGGCATTTAATAGTTTGCATACTAAGGTGGAATCATCAAATGTGTGTCTTAAACCAGCGGCTTTATTTGCGAGGGTGGTTAGTTTTGCGGTGAAGGTGTCTATTGTTTCGTCTTCCTTCATATGTAATAACTCAAATTCAGATTTGAGTGTTTGTAATCTCGCTTGTTGGACTCTTTCTTCTCCTACGTGTTTGATCTTTAAAGCAGTCCATATTTCTTTCGCGGTTTTATGTTTGGTAATTTGAAGTAGTTGTTCTTCGGGTAAGGCTTGGTATAGAAAAGCAATGGCAGTTTTGTCTTTTCTATTATCTTCTACGGTTTTGTCATTGGGTTCTATCATTTCCCATAAACCGTTTGCTTCAAGGATTATTTGCATTCGAATTGCCCATAGTGAGTAATTCGAGGGTTTTAATAATGGACATTGAAATTGAGGTGTATTAGTGGTGCTAAGTTCCTTCTTAGACGTGTCTCCACTATCCTTATCCTTCGTCATATCTCTAGGATATCGCAAAATAAAATCTCCAAAGAATATAAATCCCTAACACTAAGTGTCGGATCTTCCTTTTTCTGTGAGTACTCTTATTCTTGCCTTAATGGCCTTATTCTTGAGATTCTTATTTTCTAAAGAAAAAATCTAAGGTTAATTACTCCTTACAAATTATTTTCTTAAAAATATAGTAGGCACTCTTAATCTTTTGTCTACTATCTATATCCTAGTTTTAGGCAAAAATGACTAATCTTCTAGTCAAGAGGGGAATATAGCAATTGCCTAAAAGGTTTCTATATCTAATAATCTGATATAGATGATATGGAATAAAAGAGGGTATGGTAATGTTTTGTAAGATTCAAAACCTGATAGGGTTAGTAGTGTTAACCCTTTATAATCCCACTCCTCTGAACCGTTCTTTTATATGTTGCGCCTCTTTCTCCTTTCTTTGTTCGACTCTCCTCGTGTGTTCAACTGTGGCGCTCGCGGGTTCCGTATTTTTTCGTCTCCGGTGGTGTTAATCCTCCGGTGATGATGGCGTCAAATCTTCGCCTCCTCTCCTTGTGTTCTTCAACCACGATATTTCCCTGATTTTACAAAATCACAATTAGGGTTTCGTTTTAAATTTTGGGGATCTGTTCAGAGCCCGCCGCCCTCCACGCTAATATGGGGTTTTCCTCTTGATGGCAGAAGTCGGTCTTTTCGATTCTATTTTGGATATGTGGAATGATCTACAAAGGTGTGGTTCGTTTCATTTTGTTTGATCTTGTATTTTCAGTGTATCCTTGGTTTGATGACTTTTGCCATCAATTCAAGATTCTGTGGTTGTTTATTCTAGTTCGAATCAAAAAATTTAGGATTTCCAAGAATCCGTTTAATTTCTCTTGAGGGTGAAATCCTTCGTTGCCAGTGATTATATCACTTTGGTGGCGTCGCCGGTTTACCCTGTGATAAACACGCCTCCTGCGTTTTGTTCTTGATTCGGGATGAACACAAAAATGGTATATGATGATTTTGGCCTGATCAACCAAAAGCTCTGATGCCAAATGTTGGATCGAAATTCTTGATAGTGCAAAATCACATATACCAAATCTATAAGTTTTATTAATCAATTAATCTAAAAGTCATCATCTTTGTTTGTACAAGAATCTTGTCTATATATAATAAATGAAGAGGTGCGAGTCAATAGATGTGTCGGTTTAATGAACCGATATGTCTCTTCAGTTTGTAACTGCCAAATGGCGGTTATGTTTCTCCTGCGGGTCGTATTATTCCGGTTGTGATTATCTGTGGGTCGGTTTGACCCGGTTCGACCCAATATTACTGCGCGTAAACTAACACTATCTGATGGCTTCTTTTACAGTTGACCGCGATTCACTCGATAGATGCTCACGTCTGTAGTGACCCCGGGAAAATTGCTCATCTGAATATCAATAATGTTGCACATTAAATGTTTTAGTGGTTGAAACTGCAATCCAAGATCAAAATATTAGACCTACTCATTATCTGTTGATATGTCTTCTACATCATGATCCTATAGTAATAATTATACGCTCATTAACATTAGATTCTGAAGGTATTATAATAAAGAGAGTTATACAAGTGCATATAAATAGTGGACTTGATCTAGAGAATGATCTATGATATCAGTATCAATATCAATATTAGAAAGAAAAAAAATCATAAGTTTGAAGTAATAAGCAAATGTGGCTTTGAATTCTTGCCTTAATTCCTTTTCTCTTCTGCAGCTTGACCGTCAAACCTTAACAATTGCAATGCGCTTTTTGAGGTCAAAGACTCCAGAGCAAAGAGCAGCGGTTGATCTTGATACTCACTACACTCAGGTTGATAGTTCCCTTTATTTCATATTTGATTTTTGTACTATTAACACAATCCACGTAACCTTTAAAAGGGGATGCAAGCAACTGCTTTTTGAAGTGTTTATGGGTGGATGCCTCATGGCTTCCTGTAAATGATGCATCACTTTACCGTATAATCAAGTTAATGTACTACGGTGATAGAATTTCATCAACAAGACCTTAATATTAGTCCCACGTCCCAACGATAGGAATCGCTTTCCGTTTTAGGTTTTCTCGATCAACATTTCCAGTTTTAACAAGTTTTCAGTCTAAATTTACTTTATTGTCAGTTAGAAATGATTACTTTAAGTTTTTGACATTGATTTTGGTCTACCAAGTTTTCTTTATTTTGCTATATCAAAAGGATAAATTTAAAGAGTTGACAAATAGTCACCACATATCGAATTGATATATTTGCAAGTCTAGATATTGCATTGTAAAGGGACAGAGCAAGTATGGTCTTTTAAGGTTGTATTCTGCAACGGCGGAATTGAGCTTTAGGTTTAAGTCTTCTGGCCATAAATTATTTGATATTTGTTATATCGAAGTCCTTATGATCTTATTGGTTCTTGGTTTATAACAATAAATCAATGTCATGATGCTAACAATTTGCTATACTCTGCAGGAATACCTTGCAGAATGTGTTGGAACTGAAACAAGAAGAGCAGTAATATATCAAGTAAGAATACTCAAATATCGCAACAACAATGAGAATCACCATCGGACCCACTTCAGTCAACCCACAACGACGCCCACTAATCGTCCCGCAGCGGAGCGCTGGCAAACCCACTCGTTTTCTCTAAATTTAAAGTACCGAACTTTATTTTTGTTGCAATGTCAAAAAGATTTACATGTGCATATGGTTGCCAGACATTTATCTAATACATTGCATATGTATGGTGATGAGACATGTTGTATCTCGATTTTCAATAAGATAACACCAATTATTTTTTCTTTATCTTCTTTAAGGACAACCACTCGTCTTTTACAAAGTTTCGTTCTTTTACTTTTGAAAAACAATTAATATATGACATGTCATTCTAAATACATATTTAACATGATTTTTAATAAGAATGTTATCTTAAAAGGAATCTAAATTCGAACACAAATATCACGAACAAAACTTGTTTACTATTTTATATCGTCATGGGGACATGGGTGTGATAGTAGGGAAGATCATCATTGACACATGATGAAGTACCTTTCGATTCGGCTCGAATGCCTCCCTTCCGAGCTCGAAAGAGATCTAATCCCAAAGACACTTGGAAACCTTCGTATAGTTTATAGTGGCGTAAAATCATCTTCGCGATGGTTACCATTAAGGGAATCTGCCACTCGAAGCCCGACGCCCTCCGGGGTGTGCCCTTCGATGAAACTGACGCAGAGGCTAGGTCTGACTAAGTCAAAACCTACGATCTATCCCTGCCAAGGCTTTCCTGCCAAGGTAGGGATTGTGGTACATAATTTCCTGTAATCCTCTTAAATCGTGGGACTCCCCCACGATCACCAGCTAAATTGCATGTTCCAGCCTATTTTCATCACTTATAAATAGATGGCAAGGTGCTCAAGTTTGATTTACGCTCTCAACACCTACATTTTACTACATACGCACTTATTGTCATCATAAAACCATACCTATTCTCACATCAGAGGTAATTCGCAGGGTCACAACCATGTGCTTCACTTAACGTAGTGTTTCCATTTAAACGGCTTGGCAGTTCAAACACCACCTTCATACTCTTCGATCACCATCGAAGATTGGTCGTGCCAAACCACAATCAGTGGCGCCATCCGTAGGACTGCAACAATTAGTCCCGTAAAAACCGAGTCTATAACCTTCAAATTACCTAACATACTTTTTTGGCATGACAAGCAAAAGAAAAGATTCACCACCACCAGGTTTTTGACCTTAACCCCTTTACCCGGTCAAAACATGGGTGAAATACCCCTAATAATCACTTTCACATTCACTACCAGATCTCCTAACAACACGCCACTCACCAATCATGCCTCCACCTCGGCTAATCCCAATCTTATGATTAGTCCAGCCTTCATAGAAGCTACTACGAGGTCCTCGAATACTTATTAAGGGGCCGTAGAAGACATGCTCGTAATAAGGACGTCCGAACTGAATTGGACTACTACAGTAAGGAATACGATGAAGAAAGAGAAATGGAACCAAGGCCAGTACGTGTGAGGGAAGCTACTCATGTGCTTCGAACAGGGTCTCCACGTGCTCGAAGACATAGAGGAAGAGTCGTAGAATTTGAAGAAGCTTAATCTGAAGGCAAGAGGCCTTTAGAATGAAGGGTAGAAGAAGGGGGGCCATAGAGGAAATCTTCCTCCACTACTCACAAC
>BQNB010064874.1:0-16572 GCA_026074375.1 Tanacetum coccineum
TTAGCACAATACTTATTTTTTTTATTTTTTTTTATTTTCGAATCACCAAAAACAAGGATAACACGATCTAACCACGAAACAAATAGACAAATCCTTGATTTCTAACGAGATGGATATGATGATTATAGGATTAAGGACATACCATCTATGAATCAAGAATGAAAACAAACAATAATAAAAAAAATTTGAAACCCTTTTTTATTATTATAGCTGAAACCCCAAAAACAATTAAAACACAAACCAAATCAATTCATCAATCTTGAAGGCTCTTGATACCAATTGTAGGTTCCATGATCGTTCAATCATAATCTTTAACAATGATATGTAGAATCAAGAGATTAAATTAAACAAGGATTGATTGAAAAATTGAAAGATGTTTTTGGTGGCTAGATACAAAAATAAAACCCTAATGAATATTGACTAGCTTACCTAAAGATGAGAAAAACATAGAGTATTTATACTCTAAAGAGGATCGGCCTAGGAGGCCTTTGTGGGCTTTATCTGGGCTTTTTGCATCTTGTCCCGTTTACATAATTAAAACATTACAATTAATTAACTAACGAGCTATGAAACGCCAATATTCTTCAAGACCGAGCTTCACTTGTTAGACTGTGAAATTGTGTTTCTAACAGTTTATACTAAGCTGGGCCGAGTTTTAGGCTATGGTTGGGCTAGTGAATATATGGGCTGGCCCGACCCATATAAATGGGTTACGGGCCGGCCCAATAAGCAATGAAGGCACCGTTGAACTCGTAATTTCGCGCTCTTTCCATTGGAGTGCTCGAGGAATTTTTACGACTTCATCTTGATCTTGAATATTAAGCACTCTTGATCGAAACGAACCCGAAAATACTCGTTTTTGCTTTGTTTTCAATTCTTTTTACCTGCAAGACATAAAAATACCAAACAAACATATTTGCGAGATAATTATCTATATTTTAGTATTTTTAGTTCGTTTTCTAGTGTTTTATGGGGTTATAAGGATGTGTGTTTTAGCACACATCAAATTCCCCCACACTAAGCCATTGTTGGTCCCACACGCAATGTTAATAAAACACGCCCGAAAATAAATAATTTACCCCCCTTAACTTATGACCCCTCACAATCAAACAAGAACAGAAAAGGTACATTAAGAAGGTTCAAAAATCATTTAATTCGCAAGCCCCCCGTTTTAACCACTTATTTAATAAAAGATAAAAACTAAGGTACAATTTACTTAAAAGGCTCAAAAAACGGGAGTTCATCATCCTTGACTTTTCATAATCCCCAAACTAAGCTTAAAACGAAATCACAGTCAAATATAAGATTAGATGCTAACACTACTCATAAATGTTAATTGTGTAACAAAAGCTACATTTGCCGCTCCCTATTTCCTTAAATCCTTCTAAAGATTCATTATTATTATTATTAATGACACATAAATTATGTCCTTATTAATATAAATTAAACCCGGTTTAGACCACAACTAGTTTGAAATCCTTTCCTAAAGAGACGATATGGATTAAGGTTTTAATTTCGCATGATTTAGGGGTTATCCTTTTTATTTCATCCGAAACAACTCAACTACGAGTCTAGAGATGAAGGCTTTATTTAGATAACCCCGGAGTAGAAATTTGACTTTATTATTATTATTATAATGAAACAATATTAGCCTTTGGTCCTTTAAACAACTGACACATCAGGCGTCCTAACCGACAGAGCCAGTAGTCTTATTTCGACCTCGAAAATTTCCTTGACCTTTATGAAGGCTACAACATCAGGTGTCCTAACCGACAAGATGCAGCAAACTTTTATCAGTCTCGGATTAACATTATTATTATTGTTACCTCCACCCTTTAAACGACTGCAACATCGGGCGTCCTAACCGACAAGAAGCAGTGGTCTTATTTCGGCTTCGGTTTAGCACATTATTATTATTATTATTATAGCCAAATTTCAAGTCCTGTGGTCTTTTAACTACCTAGACAACGGGCGCGAACCGTCCTAATCGGTAGCCTATTTCCCCACAACACTGACAGAACCTCGACGTGTATTTACCAGAAGGAATCTTTACGAAGGGATTTAAACTAAGAATCGCAAAAACCAAAGTAACTTTATTTATTTAACAATTATATAACGTTTATTAAGCTGATGGGAGCAAAAAGCCACAATTAACTATAAGCTCTAAAGAGCTTTAACTACACATGCTTAGCATCTAACTTATATCCAACTCTATCATTTTTTGTTCTTTGCAAAATTTTAGAGTTTAGCAAACGCTTAGTATCAAAAGCTAAGGGGAAAGCTAGAGTGCAAACTCGGTCAAGTCAAAATATCCTTAGTTCTACGGGCTTACTTATTCACATTTCTAAAAATAAATAAGAGATTTTTTTTTATTTATTTATTAATTTTTATTTTTTTAATAATATAATTATGCAAAAATTAGGTCAAAATGGGGTTGCGTGAGACACAGACAGGCAACAGGTATGATCAATTTCGACAAAAATTCCCCCCACACTTAGAATCGAACATTGGCCTCATTGTTCAAAAATGTCGGGTATTACCCCCACACTTAGGAACGAAAAAGGCAAATGCAAAAAATTCCAAGTGTGAAAGGGGAAACACAATAAATATACATGATCAGGATTGAAGATTCCAAAATAAGCAGAAGATCAGAGACCGAGTGATTGGAGGATTGAAAACAAGCACGGGTCTTCACGATCTTAGGGAATCCTACAAGCAAAAAAGGTACCACAAACCAAAGAAAGAAGCACACCCCCACACTAGGGCTATATAATCACACTTATTTATTAAGAAAATAGAAAGAAGAAAAGACACGGGTTGCCTCCCGAGAAGCGCTTGTTTTTGTGCGAGTCTCTAGCTTGACTCTCCCCGAATTTCTTTGTCCTTGGGGTGAAAACTGACCGAAGATTCGGTCATCAATGAAATTTCACTAAAGCTATGACATTTATCGATCAAGAAATTATCACTCAGAAGATGTGGAGTTTTTCTTGTATAAGAGAAAACTCCATTGATAAAGAAGATCCCAGGATCGAAAACTTTGTCCTCATTTTCAGCAGGAAATGATAGAAAAGTTTCGATCTCAGGAGGATCAGTAAGAAGAAGAGAATTACTGACGAATGAGATAATAGAAAAATCGTCCAGAGGAAGAATATGAAATCTCTCAGATTGGACTCCTTTGATAATGAATATTCCGGGATCAAAAATTATGTCTTCATTTCCAGAGGGAAATGAGACTAGAAGGTCAATCTCAGAAAATTCCTTAGAAAGAGAGGAGTCACAATCGGATAATAGGAGAGAAGAATCATTAAGCTCATTAATTGTTAAACCCTTAGTTGATAAATCAAATATATTTTCCTTCAAAACTCTAGTAAACTCTCCTGGATCGGCCTCCAGATCAAAGTAAAAATAATCATACTCCGGTGGAGATATGATGTGAGCGAGTTCATCGGCGAACTCCTCATGATAAAAAGCACTCCTATCGGCAGGAGGAAACGGATCAATCGAAAGATCAAAGATAAACGAATCATATTCAGGAAGAGAAAAATCAGAATGAGTAGTGGTACTGCCACTACTCTTCTCTTTAATATGATCGTCATCAAAATAGAATGCATCATAATCCGGAAGAGAATAATCAGAATGAGTAGTGGTACTGCCACTACTCTTCTCTTCCATATAATCAAAACAAAATGATTCGTATTCTGGAAGAGAATGATTAGAATGAGAAGTGGTACTGCCACTACTCTTCTCTTCAAAGCAAAATACTTCATAATCAGGAAGAGAAAGATCAGAATGAGAAGTGGTACTGCCACTACTCTTCTCTTCGATATTAAAGCAAAATGTTTCATATTCAGGAAAAGAATCATCAATTTGAGAAAGAAGAGTGTCGGTCTCCTCCAAGAGAGAGTCACTATCCCCGAAGGGAATAGGAAATGAGGAGAGAGACTCGACCACAAGATCAGAAGAGGGAGTGGGATTGCCACTCAAAGAATTGTTTTCAATAGGAAATTTATCGCACAAAGAATCAACAATATCAATTCTATAAACGAAATGGTCGGCACGTCCCGTAGGATTCTCCAAAGCTTGAAAATTTTCTTCTTGAAGCCGAGATGGATATGGAATCAATGGCTGATGAGGATTAGGCTCGAGGTCTTCCTTAGGTTTTGGTGCGGACAATGGTGGAGTTTCCGGAGGTGGGACAAGTGGTGTGCTCTTAGAGCTAGCAATTTCCACCACTTCCGTTATGGTCTCCGGTTCCTGTTCCTCATCTTGATAAACGAGAAAATTAGAATGAGGAATAAAAGATCCATCCAATGTCAAACCACTCATAGTAGTAACCGCTTTACGTTCTTCTCGTGGGTATGTTTCGGTGTCGCTCGGTAGCACACCTAATGGCCTCTCTTGAAAAGCTTCGTCCAGTCGACCCATTTGAGTTTGCATTAGTTGAATGGGGGCTTCTTGGTTTCGGTTATAAGCTTCTTGCATGCTAGAAATATGATGCACAAGAGCTTCGACTTGTTTAGTAAAAGCGGTGATGGCATCATTTTGAATTGAACTACCACCACTACTCGAAACTTGAGGTTTATTTCTACAAGTTCGAACCTTGGCTTTATTCTCAATAATGGTTAAAGCTTCTTGAGTATTTTTAGACATCAGATTTCCACCCACTGCGAAATTGAGAGAATCTTGATTAGATTGACATAACCCGTTATAGAAAAAATTAATTTGGTGAAGGAGTGAGAATCCGTGATGAGTACATTTCCATAATAAATCTTTGATTCTTTCCCAAGCTTTTGTAAAGGTCTCTGTTGAGTTTGAAAAACTCCTTAGATCGTTGTAGCTCAGTGTGAGTCCCTTTTTGAATAGATCTCTGCAGCCTATTAAGGATGATAGCCAAGATGTATAAATACAGTTGACTATGTAGAAACACTGATTATGAATACTATGTGTTAATGCGGAATCTTAACACAAGTACTAAGAAAAATAATGTAGAACTAAATAATAACTTCCTCCCCCCCCAATTAATCTTCTTTTGAATGAATTAACAGATTGCTAAACAAATGAATATGATTTTATGCATTAAGATATCTTAAGATCAGAAACTAACTATGCCAAGAGGGATCCGTTTTATATACTAAGGATAAACCCTAACAGCTTACAAAAACGCTTACATAACTTATCTTAAAATATCACCACATATCTCTTAAACTACTAACTATTTCAACTAACGGTACTAAATAACTGATCATTACTTAACATTAAGAACTAACAGCTACTAAACTATAACTATCAGTACTAACTATTTGTAACGTCGTACAAAGATAGGAGAAACATAAAATCCTAACAATCCTCCCCTTACACATAAATTGTTGAATTCTTTAACTTCATGTTTCTTTAACTCTTTAACACTAGAGGAGTATCCAAACACTCTTATCAATTCATTTCTTGATCTTTTAAACTATATCCTTCTTCAGCATCAACTGCTTCTTAGCAACACAGCAACATCTTTTTCATGCAACAATCCAACTAAGTTATGAGTACGTAACACTGTTTAAAAAAAAAAAAAAAGTTTTTTGCAAACGTACACGAGCCAATAACGGATTTGAATGTTCCTTTATAACCAGTAGCCGTTAGCTCTGGGATAGTTAACTCTTCATTTTAAAAACAAGGTGATTATTACCAACAGTTATGGTAAAACTGTCAACCATCAACGGAATTGTTTTGTCTTACCAAATACCGTTAGCTTTGACTAGTCCAATGCTTCATTTGCCCATAACTGGTGCATTGAAAAAACCATATAAGTTTTTTACAAACTATCAGCTATCAACAGATTTGATTAGTCTTTACCATGAACTGTTTGATCTTGGACTAGCCAACTCTTAACCATGAAGTAAGGTGAGTTGAGAACCCTACAATTTTTGGTAAATTGTCAACCATAGACAGATTTGAGAAGTCTTTACCACAAGCCGTTTGCTTATGACTCAGCCAGTACTTATGCCTATTAAGCATGGTTAACTAATGACCTTTTGTTTGTGTGGTGTATTTAGCCACCACTCAAACCCCTTCTCAAAACTTAATCATCTATATTCTTTAGTGTTCCTAACACAGCAAGTAAATCTTCTTGATACACCTGATCAACCTAATGCCATAGTACTGTCTTCTTCCAGACTCTAACTTCAATTACAGCATTCGCAGTCATACTTATCCCTCCTTTTTCAAAGGATACTTCTTCTCTACCAGCATATGAATGACTAATCCTGTTTTAGTCACTAAGGTATGTACCCCTGAAGAACTATGCAACTTCCAACTCACTATAATCTAATCTAGCTGTGAATTCCAAAACTCATTTTCATCATCTGGATTGAACATAACCATCAAATCTCCCCAAAGTACTCTGTCAAAACCTTCAGGTATCTCATCTTGAAATCTGTCCATTACCAGTTGATACACAACATTCAAATCTTCTCTATCAAATATGGACAATACTCTCATCAAAGTACTAAAGTATCTCTTTTGTCCATTACTTCTAATCACCACATTTTGATTAATCTCTTCAAAGTGTTCAGCTTGATCAGTCTGTGGTTTAGTTCCAAGACACTCTGTCTTCCATTCTTTGATAGGATATTTTCTGTCAAGTATTTCATAATCTACTTCTTTTTCTTCATCTGGAACTATAGTTAAGTGTAACCTCAACTCATCATTCTCTTTTTCACTATCATCTTCAGAAGTGTTTTGAATATATCTCCTTTTCCTTGACTTCATCTTTTTCCTAGTACCAAGTTTTCTCTTTCTGGTACTTTCTTCTCCTTTATTCTCCTCCTTGACTTCTTCTTTATTCTCCTCCTTGATCACTTCACTTTTAGAGGAATCAACTCCTTTCTCATTCATCCTTTTGATCATGTCTTAATTCAACTACAGCAGACCCCAAAGAGATAAAATCTTCATCTGACCTCTTAATCTTCTCATACAAAGCTTGTACTTCTATCCTCATAACTTCTGATTTTTCAATTCAACATGCCTTGAAGTTCCTACATCTATCAAGTAGGTCAACATTTGATTTCTCAATTGGATATCTTGTTGGTGTCCTGTTTCTTCTTATAGCTTCTAGATTCATTGTTGAGGCAAAGGAATTTTCTTTGAGCAGCAATTTGTGTTATGAAGGAAACTTTTGGTAGCTCTTTCTTCTATGTAAATTGCTCTCTTTCTGTTAGTTTCTTGAAGCTTCTCACAGCAAGAAGTCTATCTGCCCTCAATCCTTACCTATTATATCATCAAAGTTTTTAATGAGAGCCTTCATGATGCAAGGCTTTTTCTTCATCTATTTGTTTTTCTTTCCTCTTCAAAACCTTCAAAACCCGCCTACTCTTCTTCTTGTATTTTCCTAGCCATCTCTTCATCACTTTCAAGCTGTTTAAACTTCTTCTCAGCTTCAGGAATACCATCAGATTCACTTTCAGATTCATCCTCCTCTTCAATTTTCTTCTTTCCTTTGTCTTTTGGATCAATTTTTGGAAGAGGCTTTAATGTTAGAAGTGATCTTGTAGAGGTAGGTCTAGGTCTGTCAGCTTCTTCAATATCCTTCAACTCTACACCTTTCTCCTTTTCTCTAGAAACTGCCTTGGCTTGACTCATGTTGAGAAGAACCTTAGCTATTGTTTCATCATCTCCAAAGATTGTAGAAGTAGGTGTTTGAGTGGCTTGAGTAGCACTTCCTTCTTCAGTATGATCTTCAGTACCTTTTCTTTGCCCATCAGTACTTTCAATTTGCTCTTCAGTACCTTCAATGTGCTCTTCAGTACCTTCAATGTGCTCTTCAGTACCTTCATTTTGTTCATCGGTACCTTCAATTTGCCTGTCAGTACTAACTTTGGATCCGTCAGTACTAACTATTGGTCTGTCAGTACTAACTTTCTCCATGTCAGTACTAACTCCATCTTCAGTTATCTAAAGTAAACTTCTCCTCAAACTCCCTTGTCTTCATCCACTATATCCCTTGTCCTCCCCTTCATCGCTGGCATTCTCTATTTCCATTTGAATCAACTGTATCTTCGGAATCTCATGCAAATAAGAAACTCTTGAACTAATGATTTTAACTTTAGCAAACTTCCTCCCTTGTTTGGATACAGACTCTTTGTGCACCCTTTGTTTCTTTGAAGATCTCTTTCTTGCCAATCTTTGCTTCAAGGAAACACTTTGCAGCCATGCTCTGTGGTGTTTGATAACAGGGTTAGCTTGCTTCTTGAGCTTTTTGATCTGAGCCTTCAAGTGTTGTATTTCCTTGGCTTGATCTGAAACCTGTGCACATAAAGAGAGACAAAGATCATAGACACTTTGGAGAGTCATGTCACCCTCATATCCCGAAGGTATTTTTATATTCCACTGGAGAATAACCCGAGGCAGACAAGATTCCCACCAGAAGTTTCTGGAATAGAATCAAGAATAATAGTAGTGGGTGAAGGTCTTAGGGATAGGTTAGCCTGTTGCTCAATAGGTACCTCACTAGTTTGAGCAGGAGATGAGTCAGTTTATAGCTCATTAGGTACTTCACTAGTGGAACCCAGGAGATGGTGTAGGTAGAAGCTTCATTCAGATGGTCATTTTCTGAAGGAGCACCCTCATCCTGAGTATGGTTGATACCAACATAGAGTAGCAAACAATGTGGTGACATATTTCCTGAAAAATGTATACCCTTCTTAAACCCATGAAAGAAAAGCCTATACTAGTAAAAGTTATTAACAGGAAAAAGATCAAAAGGAACAGAAACATTAGCTAGTTAGTTTATCAAAATAGATAGAAATAAAACTGGGTACATTACAAAACTTTTTCTTGTACCATTAAAAGTCTAAGCAAAAACATCAAAAAATAATTATGGAAAATTGTCTTTTGATTAGATGTTAAAACAGATATACAATCCGGGCAGTAAGAGATAGGAATTTGATCCCAAAGGTACTTTTTGAACTAATGAACAATGATTTATGTATAATAAAACCCTCCATTGGGGTAAAACAAAAGCTTTATTAAATGTTAACACTGTTAAATCCCCCACCTACCCCCTAAGCTTTAAAGTGCATCAAATAAAGCCTGATTAGGTAATTGAGTCTATCTCATTAGCATCATCAACATAAGATCACCTTCTAATTGTTGCCTCAATAGATAGACACATACTTGCCAATCTACTTTGGCAGTAATGTTGCCTAACATTAATCTGAATTATTTTGGACTTAGCAGACGTCCAAAAACGTTCAAGATCAAAATTATTAGATACAACAGATAACTAACCGTGAGAGCATGATGAATAGACCTACGCTTAAGAAAATCAGTGATCTCATGGAACTCTGCATTGCCTTTAGTCTTCTCCAGATACGTGACCATATTGTGCTTAGGACATGACTCAAGAACAACCATTGTTGTTGGAAGAGTGATCGTCGTGAAGAGAGAAATTAGGGCTTGTATATTCGAATGTAGTTAAGAGGACGGTGTACGAATACAAAGTGAACTGTGCAATTTGAGTGGATTTATTTATATGTAAAGAGACCTAATTTCAAGGAAACGCGTTTCAATTAACACACTATTTACCCTTGACGAATTTTTCTCCTGTCAAATTCTCTATAGCGGTACAAACTTTGCTCAGCGGTACTTACTTTGCACTAACGGTACTAACTTTGTCCAACCAAAGAATGAACAATGTAGGTATCAAGAGTGCTTCAGTACCATTAGTAACTCTTCGCAACCACTCTATAAAACCTCTCAAACCTTTTGAAAAGCAGCACCTATGGTTAAAATGTATCCGTACACCAAAAACTTTATACAAACTATACAAGTCATCAAATTTCCTCCCTTTAACCAATGCAACTTATGGATTGATCATCCCAATTGAAACCACCAAGAACTGGAACCGGCTAACATCAAATGCCTTGGTGAGTAGATCAGCTACATTGTCATCAGTGTGGATTTTAAGCACTTGGATCAATTTCTTCTCATAAGCATCTCTGATGAAGTGATGTCTAATAGCAATGTGCTTCGTTTTGGAATGATAAACTGGATTCTTTACAATGCAAATGGTGCTTTCATTATCAATGTAGATTTTTGTGTTCATGAAGTTGAACCCATAGTCTAACATTTGATTTTGAATCCACAAAACTTGCCCACAGCAGCTTGCAGCAGCAACATATTCTGCTTCTGTAGTAGAAGTAGCCACAATGGTCTGCTTTTTGCATTGCCAAGAAATGAGTCTCCTGCCAAGAAATTGACAACCTCCTGTTGTGGATTTCCTGTCAAGATTTGCTCCAGCATAGTCACTATCTGAGTAGGATTCCAGGTCAAATGAAGACACTTTAGGATACCAAAGACCCAGTTTGGGTTTGCCCTTTAGGTACCTAAAAATTCTCTTGACAACACTTAGATGGGAAGACTTTGGAGTGACCTGAAACCTAGAACAAGCACAAACTGCAAACATAATGTCAGGTCTAGAAGCAGTCAAGTACATTAAAGAGCCAATCATGGACCTATAGAGATGGACATCCACATCACTGGCTTCCTCATCCTTGACTAAAGGCTGAGTCTCAATTGGTGTACTAGCAGTCTTAACATTTGCAAAGTCAAACTTCTTTAGGATTTCTGCAACATATTTATCCTGACTAATAAAGATACCATCTGCTTTCTGTTTGACTTGTAATCCAAGAAAGAAAGTGAGCTCTCCCATTGAACTCATCTGAAATCGACTCTTTCATTATTAATGCCGCCTCCAACTCATCACAGACACTAACACCAAGATTTCTTTGTGGACCCAAAGATGATATCATCCACATAGACTTGAACTAGTATGATATCATGTTTGTCCTTCTTTAGGAAGAGAGTTTTGTCAATTGTTCCTCTTCTGTATCCATTCTTCAACAAGAAAGTGGATAAAGTAGCATACCAGGCTCTGGGAGCTTGATGTAACCCATACAGAGCTTTTACCACTTTGTAGACTTTCTGAGGATTCTTAGGATCTAGAAAACCTGGTGGTTGAGACACATATACCTCCTCATCTATTTTGCCATAAAGGAAGGCACTTTTCACATCCATTTGATAGACTATAAAACCCATGTATGAGGCAAAGGCCAAAAAGATCCTTATGGCTTCAAGCCTGGCCACAGGAGCAAAAACCTCATCATAGTCTATCCCTTCCTCTTGCCTATGTCCCTGAGCAACTAACCTTGCTTTATTTCTGACAACAACTCCTCTTTCATCCTTCTTATTTCGATAAACCCACTTTGTACCGATAGCCTTCTTCCCATAAGGCAAATCTACTAAGACCCAAACTTTCTGTATCTCAAACTGCAACAATTCTTCTTGCATAGCATCAACCCAACTTTCATCTTCAAGAGCTTCTGAAATCTTCTTGGGTTCATGTTGAGACAGGAAACAAGCAAATAAACAGTGCTGGAAGTCCTTATGATTATTTCTTCTTTGCTTTTGAACATAGCTAACAAAAGCATGAGCTCCAGAACTTTTATGTAGTTTGCTTCTTGTTTGAACTGCTGATGCGAACTCCTGAATAAAGCTGTAGGATAAGAGAGTGAATCCCATGATGTGGGAATAGGACTATCATTCACAACAGTGTCCAAGTTTGTGATGTCAACCACTGCACCCTATCATCATCAAATAAGATTGAAAAGTGAAGATACCATCATGTGAATTTTGATAAATATCCACAAGAGTGGAGGTATTTTGAATCATCTTCTTCAGATTTTTGGATCAAAAGAGAAAGTCCCTCATTAGACTGCGGTACTATCTGGTAATGCTAACAGAATTAACTAGGTTAGTACTGCTAAAGCTTTAAGCTGGAGTGCTAACATTACGAAAATGATAGTACGCTAAGTCTAACAGCACTTCTAGTATATACCAAGGTCTCAAATTTCTTCCTGAAACTTCAGACATCCTCATGATCATCCTTTTCTTGCCTCTTAAGTCCTTTCAAGTTCATCATAAAGACTTGTTGCTTCATCTCTCTTATCATCAGTAGTGAATACATGATGATGTTGAAGAATAAGAAGGCCATATTGGCAGTACAAAGCAATCTTGAGCAGATTCATCCTCTTTTTTTCAGAAACACTGCTTAATAATGTTCTTATGTACCTCATTTTTGGCTATCTTCCTTGTTTGACCTGCATGTAGGTTAGCTTGATTCCCATATCTAATAGATTATAAATCACTAGAGTCAGTAAATAATCAAATCAAAAAGCCAGTTGGATCCATACCTGCAACATTTGGTTTGTTCTCTAAGAAGGTGATGTGCAGGTTTCTTCAACTCATTTAGGTTTCTAAATTGTATACTCTAAAAAGCCTTGCTATTGTAAGAATACCCAACTAATAAATCCCTCATCTGATTTTCCAGCAAACCTTTCCCAGGTGGTCCAATGGTATTACATATGTCACATGGCACCCTAAAAAGGTCTTATATAAACTTAAAAATGGTATCTTACCATTTAAAAAAGTTCATAAGGAGTCTTATTATGAGGCTTGTCACTAATACCCAGGTTTTAGGAACATAACAAGCAGTACTAACTGCTTCAATGCCTAATAAAGATGTTAGGTAAAAATGAATCTGCAAGCATGATCCTAGCAGCCTCAATAAGGGTCCTATTCTTTCTTTCAGCAACTCCATTTTGTTGTTGAGTTCTGGCATTACTGTATTCCCTCTTGATCCTCTTTAATCCACAGAATTCAATAACATATTTGTTCTTAAATTCTGTACCATTATCACTTCTAAATCTAATGGCTTTAAAAACGATTTTGATTTAATTGTATCTTAATTTGTCTTAATAAATACCCTTAAGGATTCCACTAGTTTTCATCCTTAGTTTTTAAGAAAAATACACAACTAAACCTGTCTAAAATCATCAGTGATACTAGCAATAGGTCTTATTTTTAAAACTCCTTACAGATGTAGGTTCCAAATAAATCCATATGAATAAGTTGTAGCGTGTGGCTAATAGAGATTACTAAGCTTATAGGCCTTACAGAGGCCTTGAGTTGCTTTTCCTTTCTGAACAATCACACAAGTGGGGGGTGGTCATTTTGAAAATTCTTGAAGGTAGACCTCTTACAAGGATTCCCTTTACAAGTTTGTTTAGGTTTTTAAAATTAACATGACCCCAACCTCCTATGCCATTATTTATATTCATCAGTTGTAAGCCATTGCAATTAAACAAGACCAATCCTCCCTGCAGGAACAATGTTCTCTAAATTGAAACTTACATATGTCTTGGTCCTGGGTATTTTAATAATACTTGATTTGCAATCAGGTAAATTAAAATCAGGAGACAAAGCCAAACATTCAAGTCAGTAAACAGAACCTTAGTTCTTTTTGTCCACATAATATGTGACACAGAAAAGAGATTGAAATGCAAAAGCTCTTTTACAAAGCATACATCCACAAAAACTAACTTACCCTTTTAATTTAAAACATACCTTTACCAAGTGATATAACCTTTACTACCTCCCAAAGCAACGAAGGACCACCATAAAATCTGAAATTCACAAGTAGGCCCCAAGTTCCATCATGTGCTTGGAACAACAACTATTCAACAATTTCCTTTATTCTTAGAGCACTATGTGGATACTCCTAGCACATTAAAAGAAAGAGATTAAATCTCTTAGGGACCCAAGCCTTGTTATGGGCTTGGAGTCTGCCTATGGATCTTTTGAAAGTATAACAGTATTCTTGAGTAGGATCCACTATTGATAATTGGGATATTTTCCAGTATATATCTATGTGGTCTCCAATACAACCTAACCAATGGGATTACCAACATCATTGCCTTTTCCCCTCCAACAAGTACCAACTGCATTACCTTAGTCAGTAAATAAACATTTGATTTGTAAAAATTGTCTAAGTGACGTTGTCTTTTTGAAAGGCCTTGAAGATGGTGAATTGAGTTTTGTGAAAACATTGCATGTCTAACTCAATCATAATAAGGCTTAACATAATTTAACTTTCATGAATAGTATTGAGTTTATTACTGACTGTCTGTTAAGACTTGCCTAGCAAGTACCTAAAAATTTTTAGTACTGCTAGCTCTAGCAGTACTAACTGGAATTTTACCAGTTCTAGTTAGTACAGCAAAGTAATAACATGGTATTTGATTTATTTACTCTTTGCAACATTATTCCACAACCATGTTTAACTCAGCTTTTCTTGCCATCCTCTTCTCATGGAAGTCACAATCTCTGATTAAATGATTAAGACTACCACATACAAAACATGCTCTTACAGTGAACCCATTTCCCAACTCTTTCTTATCAACTTTAGGTTTTTGACTATGTGTGACCTTATCCTTAACTGTTTCCCTAGGAGTTTTTACTTGCTGGTTAGCAAAACTAGGTGTTTCTTGTTCTTTTGTTGGTATAGACACATACTCATCTTCACTATCTGATTCATACTCCTCAATGATAGGAGCATCAGACCAGACCTTAGGTTGACATTCTACATTAGATTCATTGACAACTGGTTCAGACACTAATTCAGAGGGTTCTGTACTAATGTTAGATTCACAGGTATCAAATTCACTTGATTGGGATTCAGATTCACTAGGTTGAGTCTGTTTTGGACCATATGTAAATTGTGAGTAATCTACTTCAATATCAGGTCCAGAGGGCATATAATTCCCTGTCATGGGTGGGGGTACAACATGCATTCCTCCTGCTGTAACAAACCTATCATACAAAGGTTGTTTTTCTAACTCACTCTCTTTATTCATAAAAACACTTTGTAAAACTTCATTTTCATAGCTCAAAATACCATCATATCTGTGATCCCCATACCCAAGCCCAAACTTATCATTAGCACTCATTTGGGTATTAAGCAGTTTACTAAGATTCTTAGAAGAGTTATGCCATTTTTCTACTTTAGCCTTTAAATCTTCTTTTTCTTTTTGAGCTTCTGCTAACAATTTCTTATGGTATGTTAGAACATCTGTTTTATCATCTAAATCTATCTTCATAAATTTTATCTTTTGTTCATACCAAAGTTGACCTTGTTGATGAGCAACTAACTGTGCTTCAACTTTCTTAAGACCTTGAGAATATGCTTTTATTTCTATGCTTGCATCACTAAGTTGTTCTCTTTGAGCATCATAGAGTTTTTTAAGGTTAGCATAAGACTCTTTACACTTAGTTGAACAAGAAGTTACCTCTGTGTCTGAGTCTGAGCCGTTGCAAGCCATCAAAGCATAATCTTCATCTTCTTCTGAATGATTTGTCCAATCAACACCTTCTCCATCAACTGTCACCAATGCTTTAGATTCCTCTTTCTTTCCATTTCTGCTCCCATCCTTATTTCCAGAGTTCCATGCATCCCTCCTCCTGTTATCTTGAGTTCCCTTGATTCTACACTCTCTAGCAAAATGCCCTGTTTTGTGGCAATTGTAGCATTCCACTTTGGTTTTATCAAAGCCAACTGGTTCTTTTGCATCAAACTGTAGCTTTCTACCAGTCTTCTTGTAAAACTTTTTCATTCTCATTGAGATCATTGCCACTTGCCACTTCAAGTCCATTTCTTCAAGGTCATATTCATCAAGCTGTTCTAAGTCCTCATGATCCAGTTGAGGACAACTTGATTGATTAGCAAGCAAGGAGTATGATGATGTTTGTTCATACTGTGAATTTTGACCAGAAGTATTGGAAACACCATAAGCGGTACTAACATCATTAGTACTGCTGGTGTTTTCAGAGACAAATGCTACATTTTGCGGGCTGGAAGATGATGCAGTAGAGCCTTTTACATCACTCTCAAAGACTCTTAGATTATTGTACAGATCATCAAAACTGAGACTGTCCACTCCTGGTTTGGTCCTCATAATTAAGGAAACTTGTGACCAGGCAGAAGGTAGAGATCTTAGGAATTTTTGATTTGCATCCTCAGTAGATACACCTGCTCCATGAATCTCTAACTGACTCAGAAGACTTTGGAACCTGTCATAGCCTTTGTGAAGCCCTTCTGTGTTGGATACAGAGAATCCTTCAAACTGTTGCTTCAAGATATACTTCTGCATCTTCTTGGATTCGTCATTTCCACCAAATCTAGATTTGATGGCATCCCACATCTCTTTTGCATCAGTCATCTTATGGAATTTAGCAAGATGATCTTCTGGTAGGGCCATAAGCAAGGTGGTCCTTGCTTTTCTCTCTCTTTCTCTGGCTATAATTTCTTCTGCAGTTCTGGGAGGCAAAACCTTAATTTGTATGAGGAGTTTGTTGTGTTGGTTTTTGTGATGATGATGGTGGAGGTGGTGGTGGTGGTGGAATTTCATCTTGTGATCCAGACATGTTTAGTTTTGAAGGATGAAGATTTATAACTGGATTTGTTTGTTCTTCTTATTCAGAGTTTCTCACAGGCTAAGATACCACTTGTGAAGATCGTTTAAGCCTAACTAGGACATGTTTTACAGATAACTTATATACGCAGCGGAATAATAAAGAACAATAAGTTATCAAACAAGGTTTTTTTTTAAACTAAACATTAAGCCTTTCATTGTATTTGATCAGGATACAAAGGCTTACTATACTACTAAGCTACTAATAAGCTAGCTA
>BQNB010064874.1:19655-35141 GCA_026074375.1 Tanacetum coccineum
TTTGATTGATTTATGTTCTTCACTTCTTTATAATATGTCAGGCTAGATCCATTAGTATTTACTTATGATTGCATGAAACTTAATATGTAGATCCTTATTAATTGCAAGTAATGTACTCTTAGGGGCCTTGTAATAGTCTTCATACTACCTTACTTGTGCGTTGCCTTAACAGAATATTACATAGACGGCGGGTTCGTGTAATTCGTTCATGACTTAGGAAATACTTACACAGATCATTACAAGGGTGACAAAGCAACATAATTTAGAGAAACATAATAAGGAGTAATGCATGATTAAGTAACGTTCGTTTACCATATAGTTATAAACAAAGTAGTTTAGATTATTATTAGTTTAATTAGTTAAAAACCAACCAACCTCTCAACCAGTGATATTTACTTGTTTTTAGAAAAATATATAAATACAAAAAGAATCTTCTTTTAACCCTTTAGACCTTTGTTAGATTCTGTTTGAGCCTTCCCAACCTATTCCCCTAGAGAATGATAACAACCCCCGAGTCTTGCCTTACTACACTACAACAGTTAGGTGTTCTGCGTAGGGAGTTGTAAAACTTCTTGTTGAAGTCTAACGACAAACGCACCATTTTTTTGGCGCCGCTACGTGGGAAATAGTTAGGTTTCAAACTTTATCTAGCTTAGGTCTACTCGCTTGAATCCTTTCAAATGGGATTATATTTTATTTTTATTAAATTTCTTTAGTCTATTTTTTCTTTGTGCCTTTTGTTTGTAAATCACACTTTCGTTCACCATCATGATGTATGAAAGACAACCAACCACACTCTTTAATTATCCTCCACGAAACACAAACTTCCCATTCCAAAATTATACCTTGGTGATTCAACAACATCAAGATGAATCTATCTACGATGCGTGGAATCGTTTTCAAAAACTTAATCCAAAGAGTCCCTCATCATGGCCTCAATTTATTGTCCCTTACTCAATTCTTTTATGATCATGTCGACGACTACACCTGAATAGACCTTGACTTTGTAGCAGATGGGAACCTTAGGTAATTAAGTGGTAAAGAAGCATGGGAAACCATTGAGGATTGTGCCCAATGCGATAAACAGTGGAAAACCCCAACTAGCACTATTTCTGACCAAACAATAGCAAATTTGAAGGCTCAATTAGTTGAGAATGAGGTGGTTAGAGTTATGATACCTAAGTGCATGTCATGGTTAGATGCATATGATGAGCCTATAGGTGATATGGAGGATAAGGTTGATAATCCAAGCCCATAAAGTACCCCACAAGTCCTCCCATCAATTGCGGCATACATACCGCTGACTTACCCGAAAGAAGTAGATGAGACTACAGGAATTCTGATGGAGGTAGAACCTTTAGACCATACGAAACTAGAGGATTTAGGCTTGAATACTTATAATCATGATATTCCTCTTACTTCTAGGGGAATTCCTAGTGTTGATGAACTAGAGCCTCAACTTTTACCTAATTTTTCACCCTTAGATGTAAATCTATGAGGCAAAAGAGGAAGCAACCCACCCATTAATCCATGTATTCCGAGTATTTTAGATGAGTGTAAAACCCTTGACATCATACACACCTTTAACCACCAGTGGCATACTTCCATCAAATGGTGTGTATCACTACTATCACCCGTACTTGACCTTAAGTGTAGGGGACCTTAAGTGTAGGGGAGACCCACCCTTTGCGCGTTAAATAAGCATAGAGTCAGGCTCATGACCCACCTTTAAGTGTAGGGGAGACCCACCCTTTGCGCGTCTTGTGTGTTTGTTTTGAGTCATATTATTGTGTTAACCATTTTTGTGGTTTTTGCAGTAAATTTTACAGGAAATAACTAATGGGAACTTGCATGCAGGAATTTTAGAAGAAAATAAAAAATTTCTTCTTTACAGACCTTGGAGACGACGTCAGGGCGTCGCCAGGTCTGCAACAGGAAAATTTGATTTTTAATTAATTTTTAAGAAATTAATCTTGTATAATTTCTGGAATTTGTAATTTTCCTAAAACCTGTAGAAAACCATGATTATGTTAACATACTCATCCTATCTTTATTGCTTTCATAGAGTCTAAACCTAGTTAATGAGGTTGTATTTATCATTCACCCGTGGATTTTACGCTTGGTGTAGTTGTCTTTGTCTTTGATTACAGGTTATATTTGATGAGAAGAAGCTTGAAAGTTCTTAGGAAGTTTCTTTGGATGCTTCTTGAAGGACGATTTAACCAGTTATCGCATGTTTCTTCTCCATTATTGAGCAAACCAGGGGAGTACTAGTTTCTTTTACTTGTTTTCTTTTCCCTTTATTCGTTCATACGGGTACTTCTATAGAACATTGGGGACAATGTTCAACTTAAGTGTAGGAGAAAATAAGCCTTAGAAACTATTCCTTCAATTGCCATTTGCTTGTTCCTTAAAATGATGGGTAATATATCAAAACATAGCATAAAAGGTAATTTTGACCAAATTTTTATGACACATACCGACGAAAACCGAGTATTAATAGCGTCTCATGGATAGGAATGTGTATGACTAGCACAAAAACCTTCAAAATTCCACCCAAAAAATATGAGGTTCGCCTTTAGATCTTTAGAAATTCGAGTATCCATTATTGATACCCAACATAATTTGTACCTTTAGCTTTCTCAAGTTAAGGTTCAAATGCAGTCATATGTGTCTATTATGTCGTTATGAATGTGTACGTATGGTCTTAGTCACCTTTCTAGGAGCATCGGTATCGGTATTAAATTATATAAGTGTACCGATAGTATATTAAATTCTAGAACTTGTTTTTGTGATGCATCCCGAGACCGCATAGTGAGTATTAGGATTTGCTAGATAAGAGGCACTAGGATTAACCCATGTTTTAAACCTGTAATTGTTATTATGGTCACATATATCGATCATGTAACTATCCCACACCCTTGCCATGCACTCATTTTTAGTGCAGGACACCCCTAGTACAACCCTCCAAGCCTTTCCTTTTTCACGGTTCTCGTAATTTTCTGGTTAAGCCGCACTATTAATGAAGAGCATTGTCACCCTTAAACTAATCGTTACACCCAAATCGCCTTAGCCTACCTGGTATGTACTCGCTTTTAGTACATTATTGTTTTAACCCAAGTTAATTATTGGTATGCGTTTAATTACACATACCTTTATCCATTAAAACCGGACTTAAATGACCAAAAACATACCAAAATACATTGTATTTGTATGTTTTCACTTATTTTGTGCAGGAAACGGATATCCGACAAAAAAATGAAAAATCAAGCCAAAAACGACAAAACCAAGCACGAAATGGAAAAGCAAAGTCAACCAAACTCAAAGAAATGGTCAGCAAGCAAAAAGTCAACAGTCAAAGTCAAAGCCGACAATGAAGAATACTTAATAGGTCAAACCCTGAACCCATCTTGATGGGCGGGAAAAGCCCATTTTGTATTATACTTGAAGACCAAATGGCCAAGATAAAGTACAAAAGCCCTTTTGCATCATTCATGAAGAATGTGAAGGGCCCATTTCAAAGATAAGGCAATCAAAAGCCATTATCCCGTTTTATAAAGCCCCCTAATATTATTGTGTGGGACTCATACTTGCAAATAAACATAATATATAAACCACAAGGGTGTTTCTGCCAATGGCAGAAACTTATAACACAAAAGGACTTCCTTTGCAAAAAGTGTTATATAACTAAGGGGGTTTTGCAAACGACTATATAACCATGAGGGACTATTTTTGCCATTTCCTAAATCTATCATACACCACAAGGACTTGTGGTGTAAGTTGCCAAGTCCCCAAAGTTTAAACCTGTTACAAGTACTGTACATCTTCCAAACCCATTTCCCGCCAACATCACAACCCCACCTCTATCACCTTCCCCCTCCTCGAATACTATTCAAAACCGTCCAAAACCATCACCACCAGCAAACCCCACCCCCACATGGGCACTCGTCCACCTTGGCAATCCCTTATGCTACCATTGGTCAAGAATTTCAAGGGTTTAGATCGTTTTGAGTGGGCAACAAGATTAATGAATGGTCAGATTGGGTTTGTGTTTCTACACATACAACAAACACACAAGACTCACTTCTCTCAGAAAACAAGCACACAAGGTTAAAGACAAAAGACCAAAGTGAGACCCTAGCTCGTTTCTATAAAAAGCCTTTGTAAGCCCTTGAGGCAAGTGAGTTAGTTTTTGAGAGTGTAGTAGTTCAGTTTTAAGTTTTTTTTAAGCTAGCTTTTACTTACTTGTAATTTCTTATAAAAGTTTAATGAAAATTCAGATTTATACTCTTTAATTTGTGTTTTAAGATTTAAGTTACTTGTGTTTCTAAAAGCTCAAAAGTTCTCATTTAAGCAATCTTTTAACCTGTTTTAAAAAGTTTACAAGAAACTAACTGAAAAAGGAAAATGAGCTGTTGAATGCTAAGCTTATTGGATGAATGGGCTGACATGGAAGGCTCATTGGGTTCTTAGTATAGCTTATTTATAAGCTTGGGTAGGATTAGAGCTTATTTAGGTTCCATATACTCCTGTTTTGAGCAAGGATCAAAGGTACATTTCTCTTTTCAAGTTTCTGTCAATTTTTCAAATTTTAGCTTATTTTTACTGTAGCATTGCTTATTGTAGCTTATTCTCTGCTTATTTCAGTCTTTTATTGCTTATTTATATTGTTTATGCTTATAAATGCCTTTTAGTTGCTCTTGTTTCATTTACTTGTCATTTGCTTAAAACTGCCTTGATATGCCTATTTCTGTCTATTGCTTATTAGCTTATTAAAGTGCTTATTTCCTTTTGCTTTTTACCTTTTATTGCTTATTATTGCATATTTAATAGTTGTCTTTAAAATTTATTGCTTAATTCAGTCTTTAATAGTGTAAAATCAAGTTGTTGAAAACCTAAAGGAGTGTTTGGGATAGAGTCTAAAATGGGTCAAAATGGTATGGTCATGGGTTGGGGCCATTTGGCCAACTTTGGCTAGCATTATTAAGCTCTTGTGAGTCTGTTTTCCAAAATTTTCAAGTCCTAAAAGTGTTTTTCAAGTTCTCTCATGGGTTCCTTAAATCTGTTGGTTTTAAAAGAAGATCAAAGAGCTTATTTGGATAAGCTCTTGCAAACCTGAGTTGTAGTTTCAAAGTGTGTCATTTTTGAGTGTCAAAAATTATTAGTCAAGTCCATTTGTGGTCACTTGCATTTTTCTCAAAACTGTCAACATAACTTTATGTTTTTCAAAAGTCAAAAATGCTTAATTTTAAGACCAATTATCAGCTAGCTAGGTTTGTTTTTAGATTCCCAATTTTCGTATACAAGTTCATTTCATGTCACTTTCAATCTGTTTGAGTTTGCTTTTTAGTTTTGAGCTTATTAGGGTGCTTATTTTTAAGCTCACTTTTTCACAAAATTTCTTTGTAAAACTGCCCTGGTGCTAAGGGCTTACTTTTAAGCCCACTTTTCTAGCTTATTTTTGAACCTTATCCTGAGCTTTTGGCTTTTCTAGAAAGCCCATAAGCTCTTTTAATAAGCCCCTTTGTTTCAGACCTTAGGAAGCCCTTTTAAGTGCTTAATTCTAAGCACAAAAGTGGCCATTTGATTTTTTTAGCATAGTGTAGGAAATAGCTTAATTTCTTTTCCAGCTTATTAAGTGCTTTTTAGTTTTTGATTTCTTGTTTATAGTTGCTTATTAAGTGTGCCCTTGTGTCTGTCTTTGCTTATTCCTCATTTTACTTGCTTATTGTACCTAATACCCAAAAGAGAGAAAGCATGTTAAGCTCTTTAAGTTTTAAGCATACTGTTTGTTTTTTAGCTCTTATCTGGCTTATTTGGTGGCTTTTATTAGTTGAATTTAGTTACTAGTTGCTTATTTAGTTTCCTTTGTTGCCCTAGTTTGCTTATTGTTCTATTTCTTTTGCTTACTTGTGCCAAAAACCAAATCAAAAAGCCATATTAAGCCTTTAAGCTCATAAGCCCTCTGCCCAAACTTTGAGCCCTTTTTCTGGCTTATTTTTAGCTTTTCCCAAAAAGTGCTAGTTATAAAAAATGATAAGCTCGAGGTGATGATCAAGTTTGTATAAAAAGTTTTTCAAAAAAAAAAAAGGGATAAGGGGAAACCCGGGTGAGCAAGACTCGAACCCGGGTCTCAACCCTCATCAACCCTCTTTACCACAAACACTCCTACCGCTGTGCCCTTGGGACTTCTTCGTTAGAAGCCCAAGTGGTTATCAATTTAACCACATTTTTCCCATTAAGCCTTTCAGCCCTTGTGGGCTTATTCCTGGCTTATTTATAAGCCGTGGGTTCAAGTTGGTATTTTTCCTAGGATAGTCGTAGCTTAATCTATTTTTCTGTATTTTTTCGTAATTTGTACTGTTCATTTACTAATTTTTATAATTTATTTTCTTTTAAACTGTTTTTAATTCATAAAAAATAAATAAAAAGTCAAAAAAAATATTTTTCTTTTTTTTAAAATTTTCTTTTATCACCTTTTACTTAGGAAAAATATAAAATCTTTCGTAGGCTCGTTTTTGCAAAATCGTACTTTTTAAAGAACGGGATTTACCCCCGTTTTTGTTTTTTCATTTTAGAGCTCGTTTTAACTCCGTTTTCGGTCTAGTCTTTTTCATTCTTCATTATTAGTCCCCTAGAGTAGATTAGAAGTAAAAATTTCTTTGTAGGGTTAATTTTTAAGATTTTAGGTTTTTGACCCTTGTTCGTGATTCCTGCTCTCATGTTTTTCAGTATAATTAAAAATTTTTTAGTTTTTCTCAATCGTTTTTTGCTTATTAATTGATTAATTTAGCATTTCCTACACTCCAAATCATTACTCTCCGATTCAAACTCTAATTTTCCCGACGGTACGAACCAAGCACAGCCTCGCTGGGGATAAACGACCCGGGGATATTCTAACAGCTTCCCCGGTTATTATAATTGGTGACATTGAGATATACCTTAGTTATACGAATGTATATGTATTTAATTTAAATTTAATATATATAAACCAATTTGTCAAACGTAACGGTGATAATCGTTTTCACAGCCGCCCCGGCAGCGTGCAAAAAATTATATGAAAATGATTTAATACCGACTCGTTTGTCACAGTGTGGAGAGTGTGGCATCGACCAATAGAAAGTTTGAATGAAGCAACCCGAAAGGACCACTATTCCATTGCCCTTCATGGATCAAATGCTTGAAAGACTCACGGGAAACCAATTCTATTGTTTCCTCGATGGCTTTTCGGGTTATTTTCAGATTCCCATAGACCCGAAGGACCAAGAAAAGACAACCTTTACTTGCCCATACGGAACGTTTGCCTATCGCCGCATGCCTTTTGGGCTATGCAATGCACCTGGCACGTTTCAACGATGTATGATGGCAATCTTCCATGACATGATCGAAAAAACAATGGAAGTGTTTATGGATGACTTTTCAGTCTTCGGGGATTCTTTCTCTACATGCCTATCCCATTTGGACAAAATGTTAAAACGGTGTGAAGACACCAATTTGGTCCTAAACTAGGAGAAAAGCCATTTCATGGTAAAAGAAGGCATTGTTCTTGGACACAAAATCTCTAAGTCAGGAATTGAGGTCGACCGAGCTAAAGTTGACGTTATCGCCAAGCTCTCTCATCCGACTACTGTGAAAGGTGTTCCAAGTTTTCTTGGGCATGTCGGTTTTTACCGACATTTCATACAAGACTTCTCAAAAATAGCCCGCCCAATGACTCACCTGCTTGAAAAAGAGACTCCATTTTTCTTCTCAAAAGAGTGTATCGAATCCTTTAATACACTTAAAAGAAAATTGACAGAGGCTCCCATTCTTATTGCTCCCGACTGGGACTTGCCCTTCGAACTCATGTGTGATGCAAGTGATTTTGCAATTGGTGGCAATTCCACAGGCAACGAAAAACCAAGCATTTTCCAACAATTCACTAGCCAGCAAAACCATTACTGCAGCCAAGCACACGTAACACTACGACCGAAAAGGAAATACTTACCGTATGTACGCATTGTGAGAAAATTTCGGTCATATCTTGTTTTTTCCCAAGAGCAAGTGATAATTCCGGCCCATTCCTGCTATAAAGTATCTCTTCACTAAAAAGGATGCTAAGCCAAGACTGATGCGGTGGATCCTTTTGCTCCAAGAATTCGATGTTGTTCATGCGATACAAAAGAAGGTCGCAGAGAACTGTCCGCCGAACATCTTTTCCATAACTTAGGAACCTCATCAAGATAAACTCGAGAACAAGGAAATCACGGAAACATTTCCTCTCGAAACTCTTGGATCGGTTGCTCTTCGTGTTGATAGTACCTCATGGTTTGCAGATTTCGCAAACTACCATGCGGGGAATTTCATTGTCAAGGGAATGTCATCCCAACAGAAAAACAAGTTTTTCAAAGATGTCAAACACTACTTCTGGGATGACCCCTTCTTGTTCAAAATCTATGCGGATCAAATGATCCGGCGGTGTGTGCACGACAAAGAAGCTCTCGACATTCTCGAAGCTTGCCACAATGGACCCACCGGGGGACATCATGGTGCAAATCTCACCGCCAAAAAGGTCTTTGATGCCGGATTCTTTTGGCCTACAATTTACAAGGATGCCCACGAGTTGGTTAAAAATTGTGACTCGTGCCAACGACAAGGAAAAATTTCACAAAGGGATGAGATGCCTTAAAATTCCATCCAAGTTTGTGAAATCTTTGACGTTTAGGGCATAGACTTCATGGGACCATTCCCATCATCAAAAGGAAACAAATACATACTTGTGGTTGTCGATTACCTGTCAAAATGGGTTGAAGCGAAGGCGCTCCCCACCAACGACGCCCGAGTAGTTTGCAAATTTCTTAAATCTCTCTTTGCCAGATTCGGTGCCCCTCGTGCCATCATCAGTGATCGTGGAACACATTTTTGCAATGACCAGTTTACAAAGGTCATGCTTAAATACGGAGTCACTCATCGTCTCTCCACCGCGTATCACCCACAGACAAGTGGGCAGGTTGAAGTATCGAATCGTGGTTTAAAAAGAATTCTTGAAAGGACAGTGGGCGAAAATCATGCCTCTTGGTCGGACAAACTGGATGACGCTCTCTGGGCCTTCCGTACAGCGTACAAAACACCCATCGGGTGCACTCCGTACAAGCTTGTATATGGAAAGGCATGTCATCTGCCGATTGAGTTGGAGCACAAAGCTTACTGGGCCCTTAAACATGCAAACTTTGATCTCAAAACCGCGGGTGATCAACGCAAAGTTCAACTCAATGAATTAAGTGAACTGCGTGATCAAGCCTATGAAAATTCTTTGATTTACAAAGAGAAAACTAAGAGGATTCATGACGCAAAGATCAAAAACCGCGTTTTCAACGTCGGTGATCAAGTCCTCCTCTTTAACTCAAGATTGAAAATTTTCTCCGGCAAGTTGAAGTCCCGTTGGTCAGGACCATTTACCATTGTTCAAGTTTTTCCGTATGGCACCGTTGAGTTATCCCAAAACTCCGGGCCAAACTTCAAAGTAAATGGTCATCGTCTGAAGCACTATTTTGGAGGGGATGTCCCTGCTATGGATATCCCGGACCTCCAAACCTTCCCTAAGGACAATTAAATTCAGGGAATTGGGTCAAGCTTAGTGACCCTAAACAAGCGCTTTGTGGGAGGCACCCCATGCTTATCCTAGTTTATCAGTAGTAATAGTATGCTAGCTTAGTAATGAATAAGTGTTTAGTGTTGTGAGGAGGCTTGCCTCTTTCCTTTTCCATGTTTTGTATTTTGTGCTGTTTTGTCCAGGATGTCCCAGATTTTTGAAGCCTCTCATGCTCGCGGTATTTGTCCTTCGATCACAAGAGCTTCACAATCCTCAGCTTCATTTGGGAATCCCGATATCCTAATCTTATCGACTAACGTTTATCTTTAAGCATAATTCATAAACGGCTTAGGATTTACGTAGAAACCCTTCGTAAAAACATTGAGGACAATGTTTCATTCTAGTATGGGGGGGGGGGGATCTTTGATTTAATTGTGCCTGCAGCCGTTGTTCTCACGTAATCCCCGTTTTTACCACCAAAATTTCAAAAAAAATGAAATTTAAATATTTTCAAAAAAAAAAGTGTTTTGTCACAATTTTGACTTTCCTGCTGGGTAGAATAAGAGTAAATTTTGACTCGATTGAGCGTGTTGAGCTCTAGCTTGTTCCTTAACTTTTAGACTAAGCGTTCGCGGATCTCGCGAAGACTAAAAAATTAATATTAAGTAGGAGCTGGATGCTAAACAAGGATTATTTGGAAATCTTAAGAGCTCATGTGTGTAATTTGTCGCTTTTTCTCCCATAAGCCCTTAACCTGATTCATATACGTGCTACCTTTGAAAATTAAACTTAAATCAATACTTTTTATGTAGTATATAGCAAAAACTTTAGCCTTAGTTCAAATTTATACTTGAATTTTTCAAAAAGACGATTTCCCTAAAAAATGATGAAAAATGAAAAAATATAATAAATATAAAATGTGGGTTGATAAAAGTTTGTTGTATCTTGCCAGCTCACAACCGATGTTGCAGCCTTCTAAAGAAAGCCCATAGTAAGAATAATAATCCGAGACTGATAAAAGTTTGCTGCATCTTGCGTCTCACAAACCGATTTGCATGCCCCTAAAAGTGTCAAGGATACAATTGCATAAGTATTAAAATTAAGTGTGAATAAATAAATAAAAGATCTCTTTTTGTTAAATCAAATAAGCGTATTGAACTTTGTGGCTAATTCTAAATATATAAGCCATTGTGCAAACTGAAAACCTAAGAGTTTTAAAGAACCTAAGTCCCGTGAGTCCCTGATACTAGTCTCTGTAGGGGTGGCCAAAATGTCCTGGTCACTTAACCGCAAGGTTTGGGATGTGCCAAGACAAAGACGCTACATGGGATGATCTCGCCCTTCAAACTCATTATTCTCGGGTAGAACGTAGAATGTGCAAAACATTGACCAATGTTGAAATCCAAAATAGCAATAACACCCTAAGATAAAAAATTGTCGGAGTGAAAAGTTACAAGTTAACAAATAGAGTAAGTGTTTAGCAATTTGACATCATAATTAAACGGTGATTTCGTTATAAAGCTTGGTTTGGAATAAGTGAAAAGTCAGGGACGATAATTTATCCTTTTTGGGGCATTCTCGGATCGAAATGCATCTTGTTCAATGATCCTTAAAGTTAAACAATAACGAAAAGTCAAACGTTTCTAAGTTATTTGATTAATATTGAAAAATGGTGAAAAATACAAAAAGATGTGTAGGAATAAGTTGTAAATATAAAAATGGTAAAGAACAAGGAAATTTTCAAACATATGAGTCTTTAACTCCACCGTGAAAACTTAGCAATACCTTTCTAATTATTAGTCCGAGGGGGGATCGAGCTACTAGTTAATTCCCGAAGTGCTTACTTCATAGCATTGCGTGAGGACACGCAACATCCCAGTATGGGGGATTTTTGGTATGTGTTTAATTACACATACCTTTTACCTTTAAAAACAAGCTAAAATAACCAAAAACGGACTTAAAATGCCAAAAATATGCTTGTTTTGTTAATTATGTTGTGCAGGAACGGATATCTAAGAAAAGGACGGAAAACAAAGCCAAAACGACAAAACCGGATACGGAATGGAAAAGTATGGTAAAGACAAAGTCAAGACAAAGCCCAAGTCTGAAAAAGTCAACCCCGATAAATCCAAAGTCAAACCCGAAGCCATAAATGAAGAAAAATAAGTTTAGGGGCCAAAATTGCCAAATCCTTAACTTATTTAATGAAGAAAATGAAGAAAATACTTGTGAGGGACTCATATTGCTAATACACTAAAGTATAAACCACAAGGGTGTTTTCTTGCTCAAGGAGAAAACTTGTACTCCACAAGGACTAACTTTGCAAACGACTATATAACCATGAGGGACTATTTTTGCCATTTCCTAAATCTATCATACACCACAAGGACTTGTGGTGTAATAACACAATACACTTTGGGGGACTAAAGTTGCCAAGTCCCCAAAGTTTAAACCTGTTACAACACTGTATATCTTTCCAACCCCATTTCCCGCCAAAACTCACATACCCCCTCCTGTCACTTTCATACTTCGTTGACTCCCCCACAACCTTCCAAACCCGTCACTAACCTAAACCCCACCTCCCACATGGTCCATGTCCACGGTGGCAATCCAAAAACCCTCAATTCGATCAATGGTTGATATAATTTTGATTGGGCAACACTCAAAATGAAGGGCTCAGATTGGCTTTGTGTTTCTACACACACAACAAACACACATGGGCATTTGTCTCTACAAAGAAGCACAAAGAGATGAGGACAAAGACCAAGAAGAAAAGCCTTAGCTCGTAGTCTATATAAAAAGCTTGTAAGCCCTTGAGTAGAAGAGTAGTTTTAGAGTTCAGTTTTAGTTTTTAGTAGTGTAACTCAGTTTAACTTTTATGTACTTGTAATTTTTTTAATGAAAATTCAGATTTAAGTTTCAAATTGTGTTCCAAGTTTAATCTCAACTATTGTTTCCTTTAAGCTCACAAAAGCTCTCAATTCAGCAACCTTTAACCTGTTTTAAACTTTGATACAAGAATTTAAGAAAAATTAAAAAGAAAAAAAAAGATACTGATTGTTAAGCTAATGGATGAATGAGCAAACATGGAAGGCTCATTGGGTATTTAGTTTATGCTTATTCATAACTAAGTGGTAGAGATTAAGAGCCTGTACCTATTTCAAATTACACCCTTTTTTGAGCAATGTGAGTGGAGGTACAATTCCTTTATAAATTTTCATTTATACAGTAGCAATAGCTTATAAGTACTGAGCACTGCTTTATTCTTAGCTTAATCTCTACTTATTTAAGTCTTTTATTACTTATATGTTATATTGTTTGCTTTAAATGCCTTTAGTTGCTCTTGTTTTCATAACTTGTTAAGTATTCTTAAAAACTGCCTTGATATGCCTATTTCTGTCTATTGCTTATTAGCTTATTAAAGTGCTTATTTCCTTTTGCTTTTTACTTTTTATTGCTTATTATTGCATATTTAATAGTTGTCTTTAAAATTTATTGCTTAATTCAGTCTTTAATAGTGTAAAATCAAGTTGTTGAAAACCTAAAGGAGTGTTTGGGATAGAGTCTAAAATGGGTCAAAATGGTATGGTCATGGGTTGGGGCTATTTGGCCAACTTTGGCTAGCATTATAAGCACTTGTGAGTCTGTTTCCAATTTTTTCAAGTCCTAAAAGTGTTTTTCAAGTTTTCTCATTGGTTCCTTAAGTCTGTTGGTTTTAAAAGAAGATCAAAGAGCTTATTTGGATAAGCTCTTGTAAACCTGAGTTGTAGTTTCAAAGTGTGTCATTTTTGAGTGTCAAAAATTATTAGTCAAGTCCATTTGTGGTCACTTGCATTTTTCTCAAAACTGTCAACATAACTTTGTGTTTTTCAAAAGTAAAAAATGCTTAATTTTAAGACCAATTATCAGCTAGCTAGGTTTTGTTTTTGATTCCCAATTTTCGTATACAAGTTCATTTCATGTTACTTTCAATCTGTTTGAGTTTGCTTTTTAGTTTTGAGCTTATTAGGGTGCTTATTTTTAAGCTCACTTTTTCACAAAATTTCTTTGTAAAACTGCCCTGGTGCTAAGGGCTTACTTTTAAGCCCACTTTTCTAGCTTATTTTTGAACCTTATCCTGAGCTTTTGGCTTTTCTAGAAAGCCCATAAGATCTTTTAATAAGCCCCCTTTGTTTCAGACCTTAGAAGCCCTTTTAAGTGCTTAATTCTAAGCACAAAAGTGGCCATTTGATTTTTTAGCATAGTGTAGGAAATAGCTTAATTTATTTTCCAGCTTATTAAGTGCTTTTTAGTTTTTGATTTCTTGTTTATAGTTGCTTATTAAGTGTGCCCTTGTGTCTGTCTTTGCTTATTCCTCATTTTACTTGCTTATTGTACCTAATACCCAAAAGAGAGAAAGCATGTTAAGCTCTTTAAGTTTTAAGCATACTGTTTGTTTTTTTAGCTCTTATCTGGCTTATTTGGTGGCTTTTATTAGTTGAATTTAGTTACTAGTTGCTTATTTAGTTTCCTTTGTTGCCCTAGTTTGCTTATTGTTCTATTTCTTTTGCTTACTTGTGCTAAAAACCAAATCAAAAAGCCATATTAAGCCTTTAAGCTCATAAGCCCTCTGCCCAAACTTTGAGCCCTTTTTCTGGCTTATTTTTAGCTTTTCCCAAAAAGTGCTAGTTATAAAAAATGATAAGCTCGAGGTGATGATCAAGTTTGTATAAAAAGTTTTTCTAAAAAAAAGGGATAAGGGGAAACCCGGGTGAGCAAGACTCGAAACGCCGTGTCTCCAACCCTCATCCAACCCCTTTACCCACTAATACTCCTACCCCCTGCGCCCTTAGGGACTTCTTCGTTAGAATCCCAAGTGTTATCAATTTAACCACAATTTTTATCCATAAAGCCTTTCAGTCCACGTTTTGCCAATAAGCCTTTCAGCCCTTGTGGGCTTATTCCTGGCTTATTTATAAGCTGTGGATTCAAGTTGGTATTTTTCCTAGGATAGTCGTAGCTTAATCTATTTTTCTGTATTTTTTCGTAATTTTTACTGTTCATTTACTAATTTTTATAATTTAGTTTCTTTTAAACTGTTTTTAATTCATAAAAAATTAAATAAAAATCAAAAAAAATATTTTTCTTTTTTAGAAAATTTTCATTTATCAGTTTTCACTTAGGAAAAATAGAAAATCTTTCGTAGGATCATTTTTACAAAATCTCACTTTTTAAAGAACGGGATTTACCCCTGTTTTTGTTTTTTCATTTTAAAGCTCGTTTTAACTCCGTTTTCGGTCTAGTCTTTTTCATTCTTCATTATTAGTCACCTAGAGTAGATTAGAAGTAAAAATTTCTTTGTAGGGTTAAATTTTAAGATTTTAGGTTTTTGACCCCTTGTTTGGGATTCCTGCTCTCGTTTTTCAGTATAATTTCATAATTTTTAGGTTTTTCTCAATCGTTTTTGCTTATTATTGGTTAATTTAGCTTTCTAAACTCCCAAATCATTAATCTCATTCAAACTCCAATTTTCCGACTGTATCGATTCTCAAGCACAGCCTCGTTGGGGATAAACGACCCGGGAATATTCTATACTACTTCTCGGTTTCATTGATTATTTTTATATTATACTTATTATATATATTTTATTATATATTATATATATAATAGGTGTTAGCTTAAAAAACAACCAATTTTTGGCGCCGCTGCCGGGGAGGCTGTGAAAACGATTATCGTTACGTTTGACAATTTGTGTTTGAATCTGTGAATATTTTCTTCTAAAAAAAAACCCTAAAAGTATAAAAATATTTTCATTTTCTTTTTAGTATAATTATCATATAAAAAAAACCAAAAATATAAAAACATTGTCAATAAAAAGAAATAAAATTCACAAATTGATAAGAATACCAAAATATAATATTCTCAATTGAGGTATT
>BQNB010064875.1:0-35141 GCA_026074375.1 Tanacetum coccineum
TATATATATATATAGATACATATATATATATATATATATATTAATAGTTCACTTGTTTCTCTTTAGAAAACCTTAAAAATACAGACTAGTTGTGATATAGTTTTTGACAAATGAGATGATATGATCATATATATGAAATGAAATTATGAATGATATGTGAATCTTAGTATGATGATGTGATAAGATTAACTAGTATAACACCTAAATCAAACCCTAAGTATTGTTTGATTATTACCAAAACCCTTAAATCTTCTTGGAAAAATACTTGTAAATTATCAAAAACCTAAATGTTCTTGTGCCTTGTGGTTGAGCCGTGACCTTTGACTTAGAGAGTAAGAGAAAATTTTTGATTTTGCTAGTGTATAGTGTGTGTAAAATAGTTGCTAGTTACTTGTCTTATATAGTGTTAATTTTTGTAAGGTTTAAAGTGTCTTTAGGTGGTTAATAAGAAGTAACTACATAAATGGGTGGGTTGTGGTGTTTAGGCCGGTTATTAGCTTGCACAATTTAGTAGGTATGGTTAATGAAGTGCTTTCTAGATCACATGCATGCATTATGGAAGTATTTTTCCACTTATGTCCTAGCTTAGTTCTAAAATGTTGCAATTACCACAAACAGAGAGGGAGGGGCGGCTCTATGCAAGTAATGGGACAAAACATATTAATTTTTGGTATTATGTATTTATATATGAGTGTATGAAGCTTTCTATTTATTTACTTGCACATTCAAACAATTAGGGTATGTTTAAAAGACACTTTGGGTGGTTAATAAAGAGAAATCACATTTTTTTGTGTGGTGTTGCTTTGGCCGGTTATAAGCCTTCAAAGGATGGTAGGTATGGTTAATACTATGTATCAAAATCACATGAACTTGGTTAGTGGAAGTAACTATCATATATGGTAAGACTTAAGTTTCAAAATATCCCATTTGCCCTATTTAGACACCACATGGGACGGTTTTAGTGGGAGGAGCGGGAAAATATTTCAAATTTTGTATTTTGGTTTATTATGTAAGTGTAAGTATTTATATGATAAGGTGATCATGCAAAGTGCATGCATGCACTAAACTGATAAATTTGAGCATTTACTAAACCCTAAATTATGTTTATAAAAGTCATATAACACATATTTGACGTAAACTTATATTTATTTAAAGCTGGTTTATGTGTAAAGTTGTTTTTCAGTCTGCGCGATTTAACTTAACAATTACACGTAAAACTAAACACGTAAGGTTTTAAAGAAAACAGTTTTGAGTTTATTGACGTATATTGGTCTAAAAAATACGGGTTGTCACAGTCTCCCCGTGTTAAAAGAATTTCATCTCTAAATTCAGTTTGAGTTGACTTCCGAAGTGGTGTTGAAGAAGAGGTGTGGGTAATTGCTGCGGAATAGTTCTCTTAATTCTCCAAAAATGTGGTAACTAACTTTGTTTTCCTTAATACAGAGAGTACCATTGGGACAAGTCTCAAATTCCTTGTCTATACTACGATGATTTTCGTTCTCAACATTCTTCTCCTTAATCACTTTAGCTTGGGCATTCAAAAAATTTGACGGTGGGTTAAATTTATCGTTGCGACTAAAATTCGACTCCTAGTGGCCTTATCAGTTCCTTTCAGCTTAAAGCATCAGCTACAACATCTTCCCTTCCAGGGTGATAACAAATTTATACTTATGATGGCGTTACCAGTTCTAGGTTCTATGGTGTTATGTCTATGTCGAATGGGAATTTAGTAACTTTCTTTATGGCGGCTAAACTCGTTGGTGGATTGTCCTAGGGTGACTAATGATACGTCTTGACTTTTCATCTTAGGATTCGGCGTACGATGATGTCGACTCTATGCAGTAAGGTGGAGTAAAGGTTACTTAGTTACTATGATTACTAATTCAGTTTCCCGTGACAAACACGTTTTATGAACACGCACACAAAAAATTTGCTTTTCTGGGATATAAGTAGAAAATTGATTTTGACAAAGTTTTAAGGTGACTACTCTCAGCATGGCATGGTCCTTCCGGTATTATACATAGGTTAGCAGGCTATGTATAATTCAGGACTAACGATGAAACGCTCACTTTTGTCAAAATAGTGTTATACATAAAGAATTTTTTTAAGTAGTTTTATAATGTAACAAAATAGTTTATATGATGAAAACACTGTAGTTTATAGGATGACAACAAAATGGTTTGCGAAATAACAGTAAAATAGATTATAAGATGATAGTAAAATATTTCATACGATGATAATAAAACGATTTATGTGACAGTAGTAAAATACTTCATAAAGTAATAACAAAATGATTTATAAGGTGATAGTAACGTGGTTTTTAAGATGATAGCAAAATAGTAAATAAGATATCAAGAAGATAGTTTATAAGATGGTGGAAAGATAGTTTGTAAAATGATAGTAATTTAGTTTATAGAGTAATAGCGAAATAGTTTATATATAGTGAATTAGTTTATAAATTAATAGCTAAATAGTTTATAAGTGATAGTAACTTAGTTTATAAAATATTAGCGAATTTGTTTCAAAAGGATAGTAAAATAGTTTATAAGATAGTAGCAAATTAGTTCATAAAATGGTAGCGAATTAGTTTATGATATTAAATTAGTTTTTGAAATAATGGCAAAATAGTTTATAAGTGATAGCAAAAACATAAATTTATAAAGTAATGGTAAAATAATTTTTATGGTGATAATAAAATAGTTTATTAGGTAATAGCAAAATGATTTATATGATGATAGGAAAATAGTTTATAAGATGGTAGTTTACTAAATGATGGTAAAATCGTTTATTACAATAGTAAAAATAATTTTTTTAAAGCGATAGCAAAATAGTCTTTAAAGTGATTGTAGAATAGTTTATAAGATGTTAGTTTATTAAAAGATAGTAAATAATTATTACTGATTAGTAAGATAGTTTATCATGTGGTCGTGAAATGGTTTATAAAGTGATGGTAAAAATATTTAAAGGGTTACAATAGTTTAAGAAACGGCTTGCATAAATAAATAGAGGACTAAAGTAAAACTGACAAAATTTTCACGACACGTTACTTTGATAAATAATTTAAATCATCCACATAGCATAACGAAAAATTAAAAGAAAGTACGACATAAATTCTTATAGGAAATAGAATCTAAGATAGTTCCAACTTAGGTTTCACTAGGTAAGACGGGGGGTCTCTTCCTAAGCATTAACGCTATACGCCATGACGTTAGACTTGTTCATCGGGTTCCAGCTCTTCCATTTTGGGCAAATGCTCTTGCAGTGTCCTAGTATTCCACACTCATAAAAGGTAACGTTGGTCTTCTGTGTTGCCATCGTGGGTCTCTATGTGGTTCACGGATGGAAGCCCTACAATTCTTAGTTCGATGACCAACCCGCTTGCAATTTCCACATTTTGCAGTGCACCGACCAGTATGGTGAAACTTGCACTTGTTGTTGTGAGGTAGCTTTCTATCATACACCTTCGTGTTGCTTGGCCCGGCAGCGTGTGCTCTAATCACCCTATGTCCTTTGTTTTGTTGTTGGCTAGAACCTCCACCGTGGTCACCTTCCCACTTCCTCTTGTTGCTAGCATTCTCAACCACCTTGTCTTCCTGATGCTCAACTTGATTCATTAAGTCACGAGCCACGCGGGTCCTTGTCTCATAGATAGAAATAGCCTCGATATCAATAGCCACTCGCTGGGCTATGATCTGCTCGATTTCTGCAAAACTTAATCCTTGATTCGTAGTTGTAATCGTTCTTCAAAATCACAAGGAATATAATATATAATGAGATTTTGTCCAAAGTAACATCACGTCACACAATAGGCACAATATATGTATTTAGGATAGAATCATGGCACGCAGAGATATAAGATAAAAGCAACCATAGCATCAATAAATCAACATCAAAAATAGCTTAATTGTAACCAACAAAATAGGTTAATACTTAATACATCATTTTACATTAATAAAAGAGTACAAGTTTCTCATTAACGTTACCAACCGAGTACTACTCAAGTTTAGTAGGATACAATACAAAAGAAGCTACAAATGACGCTAATCTATCTGTCTAAGGACTAAGGCGTCTCTCAATCTCTTAATGAGTGCTCTGAGTTCTCGTATGTCAGCCTCACTCTGCTAAAACTGTGCCTCGGAAGCCTCTACTCTGCTATGCACGGTCTCTAACTCCTGCTCTAGGATCTCGATCCTCTCATCAAACTCACTCCTCGCTGCTGAAATCTCTCTTTGGTGGTCGTGAATCTCCTCAATCTGACCATCATAAAGAACTAGTCTCGGCACGAGTAAAAGGATGGTATGGTGAATAGGCTCATCAGTGATCGGGTGTATCTGAGCTAAAGAACCCTCTCCAATCTCATATCTAGACTCACTCTCCTGGTACCTCCAAGTGTCAATATTGTCCTTATTAAAAGCCCAACAATGGGCCTCTACCATCTTGCGAAGTCTAACATGGGTGTCCGTAACTAAAGTCTTGGGAATGACAACCTCTAGTGGTGGTGGTGGTGGTAGTACTGTTGGTGGTGGTGATGGTAGTGGTGGTAGTGAAGGAAATCTAGATCTCTTATGAGATGGGGATGGTAAAAGTGATAGTGGTGGTAAAGATGATGATGGCAAGAGTGATGGCGATGTCTTAGAAGATGCTGATGATAGCTCTGAAGATGATGATGACAACTCTGATGGGAGTAATAGATACCAGGTGGATAATGGTGCATCTCTCCATCGAGGCATGGCTGCTCTGTAGCCTAGTGGCATAGCCGACTGGGGACGAACTGTCTTCCTCACAGTGACTTGAGTATCGTGGGGAATGATACGTGGAGCAGGTGCAAGGTCAACAGGAATAGGGGTAGTAGAAGAAGACATGGTACTGTGACAAGAAAAAGTTTATATAAATATCCTTTATATAAGAAAATGCAGGATGCGTGCGAAGCAAAAATAAACGCATGGCAAAATATCTCAAGGCAAAAGTAACGTCCATGGTGAAATAAATATGAAACTCATGGCAAAATAAATTTAAGGCGAAATAAATTCATAGCAAAATAAATTTGAGGAAAAATAAACTCGAGTAAGGATAAACTCAAATATAGGCAATAGTAAACGCGCATATAAGGCGAAAGTAAATGCACGTATAGGTCATGTAAGCAAATAGTGTGTATGCACGTGGAAAAGTTTTATGTGAAGCAATGTATGCACTAAACCGATAAATTTTAGAGTTTACGTTAAACTTTCAAAATAAAACATGTAGACTTATAAATTATGTTTATAAAAGTCATATAACATATATTTGACATAAACTTATATTTATTTAATGTCGGTTTATGTGTAAAGTTGTTTTTCAGTCTACGCGATTTAACTTAACGGTTACATGTAAAAGTAAACACATAAGGTTTTAAAGTAAATAGTTTTGAGTTTATTGACGTATATTAGTCTGAAAAATACGAGTTGTCACATAATCATTCATCGCACATATCACGTCTAACACATGTTTAAAGCATGGCATTCACATAAATCAACAACAATGAGCCATTTCAACATACAAGCATAATTTTAATGCTCTCTTATGCTTAACACGTAAATCATACATCCTTAAGCACTATCTTTTGGGTTTCAAACATTCAAGAAAGGTTATACAAGGTAAACAAGAGTGACAGAATGCTATTCTAACCACAATGGAACTTTGACATTCAAACCCATACCATTGAGCATAAACCGCGACTTATAAACCTTCATATCCCTAATCTTGTGAATCAAGATAGCTAGCAATTGTTTCTAAGGTATTTATGGACTCTTAGAATGCACAACCACACTCTCATCCTATGATGATTTTGATCAAAGAATGCACAAGAATTAATCATAGTGATCACATGGGTTCATTTTAAGCAAAACTGTATTAACACTAGCTTAAGCATACCTTAAGGATCATTAACCTCATGGTTAATCACCCTCAATCAGAAGTTTAATTTTAAGAACCGTAGTTTGAAATTAAGTGACTATGAGAGATTAAGACCGAATTAAGCTAATTCCTTTTAAACACATGATGTAGAGATGATTTTGAACAACTTTGTAGCTTTACCTTTTGATCGAAAAATAGCTTTTGATTTGTGTTCTTAGATGCGAGTGGTTTGAGAGAGAGGGATAAAAGAGTTTTTGAGTTTTATAAAAACTCAAACAAACCGCTTCCCTTTGGTTTATGTGTAAGAGTTTCAAGTTTGGAAAAAACAGTCTATGGGTTATGAAGTGTTTTGCACTTTCATTAAACAACTTTTCCTAAGGCTTAAACAACTATAGGAAAAGACAACTTAGGTCCTTGTAGTTTATAGCCTAAAGCCACTTAGCACATAATTTATATTTAAGTCCCTAAAGTTTATAACAAATGACATCTAAGGCCCTTGGAGATAAAATAAATTAACTCCCCTTCAATTAATAATTTGTCATGTTAAAAACTTTATTTGTTAATTCCTTGACTTATTGTGAAAGATCATTTTAAAAGATTATTCGTTAGCACTTTCTCCCCCTCGAACAAAGACCCATTTTCTATTTAAAGAGTTGTAGTCTTTGTTTGAGCGGTCGAATTATCTTTTTAAACCTTTTGTGATGACTAAAAACACTGATTCTTTTTAGAAGACAACACTTTACCAATTATGAAAGAAGATTTCTCTTCTTTTGAAAAAATAGATGCACTGACACGTACATTATTCTTTGAGACATCACAGGTTGTGTAGCAAAGCATACACAAGCCATTTGCATTAATATAAAGTAGTTCATGCCCGAGAAAATTAAATTTCCCTTTGCGATGATAAGTTATCTTTTTGTCAATATATTTTCTTTTAAATTGATGACCGGGTTACAATCTAAAATAATTGTAAACCATTGCCATGTTTTGAAAAACATTTGAAACTTTTGCTCGAACTTTATTTACAGACCCGAGTCATTCTTGAATGACATTTCTAAGTCCTTAAATATTATCGATTTCAAAAGACATGTCAAGAAAATATTTTTGGATTGTTTTTCAGATTTTTTAATTTTGTATTTCGTTTTTGTTATTTTATATTTTTCTATTTTCTTTTTGTAAAATTTTCATGAAATTAGAAAATCTTTTTGTATTTTTGATACATAGGATATATAAAGAGTTTCCACCATTACTCTTCCTCTTCTTCTGCAAGACGTTTAAGGGTTTCGGGAGTCATACTCTGCATTCTCGGTCGATTGATCATAAATTCAAATCGTTCCCTGGGTAATGCTTTGGTGAATATGTTCGCGAGCTAATATTTCGTCTTGACAAAATAGAGCTCAACCACACCATTCTCCACCTGCTCTTTTATGAAATAATATCTGACGTCAATATATTTAGATATTGAGTGTTGGATATTGTTGCAGCATAGCATGATAACACTTTTGTTATCACAATACAGAGGAATTTTATTAAATTCAAGTCCATAGTCTGTCAGTTGTGATCTCATCCATAGGATTTGAGCACAACATCCAAATAAGGTTATGTATTATGCCTCTGTAGTTGAGATAACAGTGCTCTTCTGTTTCTTCGATGACCAACTGACTAATTTTTCTCCCAAGAACTGTGCACTGCCAGAGGTACTTCTTCTAGTGTCCTGACATCTTGCATGATTTGCATCTACGTATGTTGTTAGTTCAATGTCGGTGTCCTTCGGATACCAAAGATCTATGTTAATGGTTTCTTTAAGGTACCAAAAGTCCCGTTTAACTTTATTAAGGTGCTTTTCGGTAGGCCTTTCCTGATACCGGGCACACATGCAGACAACAAATACTAGATCAGGTCTTGTGGATATAAGATACATAAGGGTGTCGACCATACTGCGATAACGAGTAGGGTCAACAGGTATCCCTTGTGGATCTTCATAAAGTTTGGTTCTCTCCACCATCGGAGTATCAATCGGGTCACTAGATTACATGCCATATTTTTAATCATTTCAAGAGCCTATTTAGACTGGTTAATAAAGATGCCTTTGGGATTTTGAGAAACTTGTAATCCGAGAAAGAAAGAAATTTTGCTCATCGTTGACATCTTAAATTTTGTACTCAATATGTTTGCAAAAATGTCACAAAGTTTAGTATTAGTAGAAGCAAAAATGATATCGTCTAAGTAAATTTGTACCAATATGATATCCTTTTCTTTTTTCCTCGTGAACAATGTCAGATCGACAGCACCTTTTAAGAATTTCTAAGAAAGTAGAAACTTTGACAGCAGATCGTACCAAGCGCGTGGAGCCTGTTTTAAATAGACAGCCTTCTTTAGTCTGTACACGTGGTTGGGATGATCCTGATCTACAAATCCCTCAGGCTGACTGACACAGACCTCTTCCCTTAGCACACCATTCAAAAATGCAGTCTTGACGTCCATCTGGTAGACATTTATATTCTTGTGGGTGGCATTTGCTATGAAGATTCAAATGTCCTCTATCTATGCAACTGGTACAAAAGATTCTTCAAAGTCGATTCCTTCCTCCTAACGGTAACCCTTAGCTACCAACCGAGCCTTGTTCTAAAATACTCCCCCAAATTCATCTAAATTTACTTTGAAGAACCACTTGAGGTTGATGATCATTATACAATCTAGAAGAGGTACTAGTTCACACTTGAAGTCGATCGAATTCATGAATTTCCTCTTGCATGGCTTCAATCTAGCTAGATTCTTTCAATGCCTCTTTGAAGTTCTTTGGTTAGAATTTAGTGAGAAATGCATCAAAATAGAACCACATGGCATCGGTTTAAAGTTGGCGTCTTGTTGAGACATGTCGAGAAGGATTTCCAATAACATTGTTCAATGGTTGATTCTTTGTCCATTTGTTGAGATGTTCATCCAGTTGGTTGGCTTGATGCAAATTTGATGGAATTATATCCCTTGATGATGATTGTTTAGAGCTCGGTTCTGGAGTGAAGATATTATTAGAGAGATCATTATCAAATTATGCATGTTCAGTTCCTTATAGTTGTTCTTCAACACCTTGATGAATGACTGGAGCTTGTGTTGCCTCAGTTGTTGGTGAAGTACTAACAGTAGGTGCATCTTGATCAATTGTGGTTGATGAAGGTGTATCGGTTGTATCAACAGGTATTGGAACAACATCGATAGGAACATAAGATACAACACTTGGTGGTGGATGAAAGTATTCATCAAACATGGGTTAGAACAAGATATCCTAGTCTTTCTTTAATGGTAGAACATAAGGTGTTGAGGAAATAGGGTTTTGCATGAGTCCTGAACTGATGGATCTAGGAGTCATAAGTTAAGGCACGGGTCCTGAACTGAATTGTTTAGAAGCCATTGCTGTTAGCTCATCAAATTTCACATGAGTAGTTTCCATGATCATTCTTGTCCGTTTATTGTAGATCCAGTATGCTTTCTTTGTAGGAGAATATCCAATGAAAATACCGATATCAGCTTTAGGTTTCAGCTTTCCAATATCTTCATTGTCATTGGTTGGGTAGCACAGAGCTCCAAAGACATGAAGATACTCTGATTTTCTGTCATGTATCAGCTCATACGGTGTTTTATTGTGTCGAGAATGAATCAGGGATTGGTTCTAGGTATAACAAGCGATTGCTACTGCTTCTTTCCACAGAAATAATGGTGCTTTTGAAAATATCAACATAGTACGAGCAGCTTCTACTAAAGTCTGGTTCTGCCTTTTGACGACATCGTTCTGTTGTGGAGTGCACGCAACTGAAGTTTGATAAGAGATCCCGACATCTTCATAGTAGCTTTTAAGTGTCTGATTAGCAAAATCTGTTCCATTATCTGTTCGAATATTTCTAACAGTTGCATTGTGACGAACTTGTACTTGTTTCCGAAATTTAATTATGAACTCAGGAGTTTCATCATTTGATCACAAAAATTTAACCCATGTGAACCTCGAATAATCATCTACGATGACTAAAATGTACTTCTTCCTATTGATACTCTCGACACGCATTGGACCGCAAAGATCCATGTGCAACAGGTATAGTGTTTCTTGGATGCTATTTTTAGATTTGGGTTTATAAGTATGTTTCTTACTTTTCCCTAATAAACACTGCCACGCCCCCAAATGGATCGCAGTGGAAATAGGTAACTGGGGACGTGACGTCATGAATACACATCACACAAGGTACAAGGGAACAACCACTACATCAACGTTTTTAAAATAGTACATCGTTGCATTTACTTAAATAAACCATGTCTTACAATAATTTAAAATATTGAAATGTCAAAGCGGAATCATAAATTGATGTTTTAAATTTACAATGGGTATTGCAAAGATAGACAGATTCTTGATAATTGGAATCAATGCATAAGGACGCCGCATAACACATCAAGGAGTTCTAAAAGTTAAGCACCTGAGAAAAACATGCTTAAAACGTCAACATAAAGTTGGTGAGTTCATAAGTTTGCGTAAAGCATAAGTAAGGACCACAAGGTTTATAAACGTATGATTATTGTAGCACATACAACAATCACAAAAAGTATTTACGTTTACACTAAGCTCGTGACACCAAAGCAAAACAAAGTATGTAGCAAATAAATGCCAAGTTATGAATGCCCAACTAGGTATCTAACCCAAGATCACCTAGAAGTTCGACATGCTATACGTCCGTTTGATCGGTCCCTCCGATACAAGTAAGAATCACCAAACCCGGATGGGGGTTATTAAACCCAAATATATCTATTTATAACACTCACGCTTATAACATGTAATTAACGGTTCATGATAGGGCAGTAGTAGGTTAACGGTACTTAGGCATAACAGTAAACGTATAAGTAAAGTACATGCGTCCAATTGTAAAACAAGCAATGTTTCTCACCCCGAAGAGTTGTAAAGTATTTGTAAACAAGTAAAACGTGGGGCTATAAACTCATCTTAAGTAATAGTAGAAATTCAGGAATAATTTGATAAGGAAATAGCGCACAACGGTTCCGGGTCACGACCTAATAAATAATGACTTATCTTAGTATAATGCTATATGAAATGAAACGATGCAAATGTATTCTTTAAACTTTGTATCACCATTCTACGTTTGTGTTTTAGTTTTGTAAGTTAAAATAAATTTTACGTCAAAGTTTACTATTTATTTTTATACTTATATACCTTACAAAATTCCTAAGTGTCTTATGTCGAGAACGTATATCTCGCCCGACTCTTTCTATTTTAGGAAACTTTCGACTCGTATGAAAAGTGTTTCGACGAAACTACAATATTCCTTAAGGACTCTAAGCCTCATTCAGACTCTAAAACGCTAAAAAAATAACCTCAAAAGTACTCAAGCAACTCTAAAATTAAGTATAAAGTGTTGTTGAAACTTTATTGAAATATGACATCTCGAGGCTATAACTTTTTCATTACTAGGTTTCACAAAATGTGAGAGTACAATCTGGAAAGATGAGCACAAGGGATACAAGTTTTCTGTTTGAACTTTTAAATTTTGGACGTTTAAAGTGTCAAAACTAGGCTCGAACATGCGACCACAGAAACATTTAGTGGAGTTTTTAGCTTTTGTAAAACTTTACGCAATATTCAAACAGACATAACTTCTTCGTTAAAAGTCTAATTTTAGTGATTCAACCGGCAGTGTTTAGCTTCTAAAGTCTAGTTTCTAAAATAAACATTAGATGTTGCAAAACTTAACTTCTCGTTGTCTAAAACGCGCCTATTGGACATCCCTCTATAACTACGCTAAAAATCACCATTTTAACGTTCTCGCCAACAAAACCAACATCGCCTAACTAAAACAAATTCCCTTCCACCAATTTACAACAACAACCTAATAAGTGACATAAACCTCACAATAACCAAGTTTATACCATCATAGCAAAACTAAAATTCAAGATACGCCCAAATAATCTACACGAAAAGTGTCTACATATTTTTAAGAGAGAATAAGTTACACAAACATGGTGATACAATTTTTGTTGGTGGTTTTATATATATGTCGAGTGTATATATGTATGTATATGCTCCATTGTTAAACTTTTTCTTGAAGGTTTTTGTAAATAACTTGTACAAATGAAAAACATATGAAATGAGGATGCTAGAAGTAAAAAAAGATTTAGGAAACTTTTACTTTTAAATTTTGATGAAAAGAATAGATTTAAGTGCCAAGGATCAACCCAAAGAACAACCTAAATGACCCAACTAAGTAAACAAATGAACTACACTAGCTTCTTTAACCCCAAATCTTCAAGCAAACAAGAAAAATCAACACCTCAGGGGTGTTTGTAGTTTTCGAATGAGCACAAGAAAAAGAGAGGAAAGGAAGAAATTTTTGTGTGTGTTTTCTAGAGAGAGAAGTGAGTGATGAAATGAATGAATGAATAGCTAGTTGTGCTTGCATTCTTACATGGGATTCCATCCTTGTGGGGTTCAATTCCAAGGCAAGACAAAAGGAAGGACTAGAGAATAAGGCTAGGACATGTACCAAGGAAATAAGCTAGTAAAATAAATGGCAAGGTGTTGGGGTTATGAGGTGGCTGACGAGTAAGCCAAAGGGGAGACCAATTTTGTCTCAAATTTATATATATCTTGCAAGAAGGATCTAGAATTTGATTTAAATACATGCATGTATGAATAAGCTAGTTAACATAGACATAATCTGGTAAAAACTAAAATGCACGAAGACTAGAAGAAATGACAAAAATAAAATATGCTCATTAAGTCGAAACGCGATAGTCGTCAAAAGGATACGTTAAATTGAAAGCAGTAATGCATTCGGTTATGCTTCTCAGATATACGCGGGACAACTTCTCGGTTTTTGGTCAAATTAAGCATGTAACTTATAAAATTCAAAATGATGCACGTAAATAGTAAAATATTGACCTGTGAAATTTTGGAGTGTCATAGTCTTTCCCCGTTAAGTGAGCCTTGTCCCCAAAGCTCAAGTTGTGGTATTCGGTGCGAATACATGGTCAGAAAACAAATGTGGGTATTTCTTTCAGAATTGATCTTCACGTTCCCATGTAAACTCGGGACCTCTTATTGAATTTCATCGTACTTTGACAATGTGAATACGACTTTGTTTTAGACGTTTGACCTCTCGGTCTATGATTTCAACGGGTTCCTCGATGAAGTAAAGCTTGTTTTTGATTTGGATTTCATCTAACGGTATAACAAGTGTTCCGTCAGACATACACTTCTTCAGGTTTGACACGTTAAAGGTACTATCAACTCTACTCAATTGTTCTGGAAGTTCAAGTCGATAGGCAACAGTCCCAACCTTGGCTAAAATCTTGAATGGTCTAATGTAACGCGGGTTCAGCTTTCCCCGTTTTCCGAAATATATCACTCCTTTCCATGGTGAAACTTTCACCATGACCTTATCTCCAACTTAAAACTCTAGAGGTTTACGCCTCACATTAGCGTAACTCTTTTGATGATCTCGAGTGGCTTGAATTCTTCTCTTTATCTGAATAATCTTTTTAGTCGTTTCATGAATAATCTTTGGGCCAGTAAGTTGGCTATCTCCAACCTCAGTCTAGCAGACAGGTGATCGACACTTACGACCATACAATGCTTCAAGTGGTGTAACCTTAATGCTCGTGTGATAACTATTATTGTATAAAAATTCCACTAGAGGCAGATGTCTATCCCAACCTTTTCTAAAATCTATCACGCAAGCGCGTAACATATCTTCTAGTGTTTGAATGGTCCTTTCACTTTGACTGTTGGTTTGCGGATGATAAGGGTACTCATATCCAAACGAGTACCTAAAGCTTTCTGGAGTGACTGCCGGAAATGAGAGGGGAATCTGTTATCTCTATGAGATATGATTGGAACTTGTACTCCATTCCTCGAGACTACTTCCTTCAAGTAAAGCCTCGTTAGTTTCTCCATTGAGTCTGTCTCCTTCATTGGTAAAAAGTATGCAGATTTTGTGAGTCGATCAACGATTACCTAAATTGTATCATGACCACTTGATGTTCTTGGCAACATCGTGACAAAATCCATTGTAATCTTTTCCCACTTCCAATGGGGAATCTCTTTGTTCATACCACGAAGATTTTCTTCCAAGATGTTCTCTTCTTTTATTTCCTCAGCTTGAGCATTTAAAATTTAAGATGGAAGGTTTAAGTCGATAATCATCATTAAGGCTCAAACTCGTAGCGGCTTAATCCTTTTTTTTTTGCTTAAGGCATCCGCCACCACATTCGCCTTTCCCGGGTGATAACGAATCTCACAATCATAATCACTCAATAGTTCTAACCATCCGCGTTGCCTCATGTTTAACTCCTTCTAATCCAAGATATGTTGCAACCTCTTGTGATCAGTGAACACGGTACACTTCATAACATATAAGTAGCGTCTCCACATCTTTAGAGCGAACACTACCGCTCCTAATTCCAAATCGTGAGTCGTATAGTTCTTCTCATGAATCTTGAGTTTGCATCAAAACTGCGCCCAATCCATTTTGCGAAGCATCATAATAAACCATAAAGTTTTCAGTTCCTTCTGGTAACGAGAAGAATTGGCGCACTACACAGTTTCTGATTTAACAATTGGAATGCCGCCTCTTCCTTTTCCTCCCAATCAAACTTCACGTTCTTCTGTGTCAACTTAGTCATAGGCTTAGTGATCTTTGAGAAACCTACGATGAATCATCAGTAATATCCGGCAAGACCTAAGAATTGACGAATTTCTGTTGGGGTCTTAGGTGATGCCTAATCCTTGATCGATTCAATTTTAGCAGGATCAACATGAATGCCCTCACTATCAATCATGTGTCTAAGAAATTGTACTTTTGGAAGCCAAAATTCACACTTGAAATTTTTTGCGTACAATTCCTCTTTCTTCAACAGTTCCAAAATTTGCTTCAAATGTTCTTCTTGTTTCTCTTTGTTACGCGAGTAGATTAGAATTTTGTCTATGAATACTATCATAAACTTGTCTAGATACGGTTTCCAATCCCGATACATCAAATCCATGAATATAGCCGGTGCATTAGTCAATCCAAAAGGCATTACTTGGAACTCGTAGTAACTATAACGAGTCTTATATGCCGTTTTTGAAATGTCTTCTTCACGAACTCTGAGTTGGTGATAACCAGACCTCAGGTCGATCTTTAAGTAAATACTCGATCCTTAAAGTTGATCAAACATGTCATCAATCCTTGGAAGTGGATATCGGTTCTTTACGGTAAGCTTGTTCAGTTCACGGTAATCGATGCACATTGAGCAGACAACTTGGCCTTATAAATCCCTTGTCAGAAAGTTCTTGCAATTGAGCAGACAACTCTTGCATCTCAGACGGGGCTAATCTATACGGGGTTTGTGCTACAGGTGCAACACCGGGAACCAAGTCGATTTGAAATTTAACTTGTCGGGCTGGTGAAACTCTTGGCAAATCTTCAAGAAAGACTTCTGGGAAATCATGTACGATTGACACGTCTTCAAGTCGCTTCTCCTCCGACTTGTCTTCAGTCTTCTTTTTAGTAATATGTGCCAGAAAGACGTAGCATCCTTTGGTCCACGAGATGATATTCAATCTTGAATTTCTTCCATCTTCACTTCTATCTCCATGAATCGACAACACTTCCTTTTCACAAGGAATGCGAACGATCTTCCCGTCATAAACAATCACAGCATGATACTTTGACAACCAATCCATACCGATGATCACGTTGAAACTCCCAAGTTCTACGGGCATTAAGTCAATGTGGAACGGATGATTTAGAAAATCTATGGTACAACCTCGAATGATAGTATCGGCGCCTATTATCTTTCCGTCAGCTAACTCAACAGAATACTTAGTGTCTAGTGCAGTGGGGGCAATATCAATTAAGGAACTAAACATAGTTGACACAAAACTACTATCAAAACCGATATCAAATAACATTAAAGCATAACAATTATTGAGGGAAACATACCCGTAACGACGTTTGGGTCTCGGTTGGCTTCTCTTCCTCCAAGGGCATAAGCTCGTCCTCTAGCTTTACCATTTCCAGCTTGATCTCCACGATTTTGGTTCTTCAGCTTTGGACAATCACTACAGTAATGACCTTTTCTTCCACATTCAAAACAAACGACAGTAGTCTTTTGATTAGCCACTGGAGCCCTCTGATTGGTAGTAGCAACAGGAGTCTTACAATCCCTAGTCATGTGACCAATCTTCTTGCAGTTTTCACACTTTACGATACATGGTCCAGCATGATGCAACTTACACTTGTTGTAATAGGGAAAGCTTCCAGCATAGGCCTTCTTCTCATTATTTCCAATAGTGTATACATTGGGCCTCTTGAAAGGTTGTTGGTGCACATGGTTGTCTCTTGAGTGATTCTCTCACTCTCTCTTATTGTCAGCTTGTGTTAGCCTCAATTTATTGAGTCGAACAAGGAAGCTCGGTCACTCTACGATGAGCTGTCGGTTCTTTAATTGTTAATGTGTAATTTAATATTTTGGGTAAATCGGGCTCGTGAGATAATCTAATATGTATATGTTTCGGGTGTAATCCCAAACATACCGATGACGGAGTTCCTAGTTATAGATCCCGCTCGCGTCAATTAAATGGGTAGGGGGCTTTATATATTTTAGATATTTTCTAAAATATCTAAATATATATATAGATATTTTCATATGAAAATATCTAGTTTTTTAATTCTAAAAAATCTAAATTTTCTTTTCTCTCTCAACTCTCTATCTCCTCTCTATATTTCGAGTCTCTCTCTCTCTCTTTTCTTGGATTTGTGTTCGGGTTATGAAGTGGAAGTGTTAAAAGGGAACCTACAATTGGTATCAATCACCTCGGGTGGATTTCGTGATTTTTTTTAGTTGTGATAAGCTTATACGGATTCGGCAATTTTGTTGGGTTCTTTGTGGCATTCGGTAAGCTTTATTTCTCGTGTCTCATTTAGGGTGTTGCAAAACATTGGACATACGAACGTTGTGAAATAAAAAGGAGCGGGTAATTTTCGTGAAGACGAATTTATCGAACGCAGTGCAAAACGCTTGGAGTCGAAACGAATCGTGCAAAATCGTATCAACCCGAACGGAGCGAAAAATTGTAACGATTCGATACGAGTGGAAATCGTTACGATCGAACGACTGACAAAAAGTTTGGATCGAACGAGCGTGATCGAACGAGCAGGGATCGAACTAGTTTTGGGTTCGAACTACGTGAATCGTTACGACGGGGATCGAACTAGGTGATCGAACTACGTGATCGAACGAGCGGGATCGAACTAGGTGATCGAACTACGTGATCGAACGAGCGGGATCGAACTAGGTGATCGAACTACGTGATCGAACGAGCGGGATAGTATAGATGATGAAACTAGGTGATCGATGCTAGCGTGGATCGATTCGAGCGATCGAACGAGCGTTCGACTACGAGAGGATTTTTTTACCTCGAACGAGCGGATCGTTTTGATCGAACGAGTAATTTTTTTGGATCTTTCTACTCCTCATTTCCGAACGAAATTTTTTGTGTGACGAAAAGGGTTTACAGTTAAACAGCCTATAAAAAACTTTTTTTTGATCGTAACTCCGTTCCTTCAGTCCGTGGCTCTCAAATCGAAGAGATAAAACGAGACGGATCACGCTATAACCACTCTTTGGTAGGTTAAGATTTTTCGCTACTAAGGCCCAAATGGCTTGTTTTCTATGAGAATATTGACACTTTTCAGTTTTTTTTGGGAATTTTTTCGCTCCTGTTTCCGCATCAATTCATTCTCGGCTTTATTTTGTTCTGGTAATTTCCGTTAATTCATTTATCCGGGTTTTAATCATAGACGTGTTAAAATCCCAGTGTGAACGTGTGATTGATTACAAACCAGATCATTCAATCACATTATCCAATTAAGATCCAACTAAAAATCAATCACACACGTTCATTAACTCATAACTAATCATTTCATTCATGTCTAATCTAGTTAAACAATCCTCAACAGAAATTTTCAGTTGTCAAGCAGAATTACGGATGAGCTACCACAAAGAGTCTGTTAACTTAGGTCACAATTTGAAGTTCAAATCAAGAGAAACTAAGGTTATTCAGGATTTACCATGTTTATGAAGGAAAAGTACATTGACACGTCGAATTGATATGGACAAACAAATAATAAAGTTTTTAAAAGAAATTTCTTTATAACTCGCATCAGTCAATTCAGACATTCATATGTTAGCACCAACGTGCGAACGTATCATGGCAGTCAACCTTTGCTCAATCCAAAGTACCTATAAGAAACTCACATCTGATAAGCCTCGTTTGTATGAGATCCCATATGTTATCTTTGATCCTGCAAACAGATGTTGCCCCCAATGATGGAAGAGACAGTGACTCTTGAATGGATGAGTAGATCCAAATTGAATAAAGGACACAGTGTAAACATATAATTACACATTCAAACGTCTTTTTTAAACATTTCAACACCACACAAGCAAAAGCCTATCTTGTCAGTTGGATCGACGCTAAAGAAGTTCAGGAGACAATGTGGAGGAATAACGTTTGTTAGGACAAAGCCAAATCATTGCTAAAATCTCGTTGGATTTCTACCAGGTCCTTTATCAATTAGTAAAAGTAGACTACTTTATTAACGTAAATGACAAATACAACTTCAATCACTTTAGAAACATTGTCATCAAACGTGTGTCTAATCATAATAGTGTGCATTTCACTAACCCAAATGCCAAGAGTATTGGAGTTTTGATCAAAATTCTTATCTAATGCCTATTTCTGCAAATCTATACTGGACAGTCATTGTTTGATCATGAACTCAAAAGGAATGAAAATGGATGACGATTTGGTGTACGTTAATTCCCTTTAAAAGGAGGCTTGACGAACATTGGAATCAGAAAAGGCTTGATTTTTCACAAACATATATGATTTACTTCTCGAGAGTGATGTGTCTAAAGATGTTACATGTTCATATTTGCATTCATGTCTCTATTTAAATTTTAATACTGAATTCATGCATGTTTCTTCATAAGTCAAAGAATGTGATTGTCTTGCACAAAAGCTTTCGAAAACAAACGTATCTGTTAAACAAAGGAAGTGCTTATCTTTGTAAAAAAGTTTTGCTAAACTTGTAAAAACACTCAATTTCTCTTGCAAATTTACTTTACAACATTGTTAAAGATACTGTTGAAAAAACAACTCAGTTTGCAAAGAAAATGCTTTCAAATGTTTGAAAAGAACGTGAACAATATCTGAAATCAAGATTTGAAGCTCAAATGCAGACAGAACATGGTGATAAATGAGTGTTACAAGAACTCATTCTTGGTACAAAAGGAAAGTCTTTGTGGAAAACTTAAGTTTGATTATACATCTGTGGTTCGAACCAAATGCTCAAACGAATTCCAAAACCGTCAGTTTTAGGGGAAAAACCGACTCCTTTTTCAAAAATTCTCCTCCATGAATATGAGGAAAGTTTTCAAACAAACAGTCGTTAATAAACAACTATATGTGTCGCGTTATGGTTTATTTAAACAGTCACTCAACAAGGTTTGCCTAAGAAGAATAGGAACCAAGCGGTTCGAATCACAAATGCTGCTAAACCAGGAAATGTTAGAATTGCAGTCCACCAAAACTCAAACAGACTCACCACAGTGGCATCTATGACTTCCTTGGATTACTAATACCTCACCTGGTCTAAATCTTCAGGCGTAATTCACACTATAGTGTAGCAGACCACAGATTAAGTGTCTTATCAAGTGAAAGATAAGGTCGTGCCAAACAATAGTCATGTGAAGTTTCAAAAGAAGGAAGTAGAAGACCATCATAGGATTTTTAGTATTTCTAAGAAAACAAAGTCTGTAACTGCGTGTAATGACAGTTCAAACTCCAGAACTTCGAATGCGAATGCTGTTTGTGCAGAATGTGGAACATGTGTGTTTAATTCTAATCATGATGCTTGTGTTTCTCGATACTTGAAAGTCATGAATGCTAGAACTAAGAAGCCTCATGTAGTGCCTATTAGTGCTAGTAAACCAAAGAGAAAAGCGAACAAATCTGTTGCAACACCCCATAAGAAAACAGTTGCATCAGATACCACTATTCAGAAATCCAAGAGTTATTATAAGAAGTTGTATGAGAATACAAATCAGGAATGGAAATGGTGGATAGCTAAGAGATGTCCATCAGTTTATACATGGACACAAAAGCCACTTAGGACCAAAAAGATATGGATGCCTAAGATTAGGAAAGCTGATGAATCTACAAGTATTAGTCCCACTATAGACATTGTCTCTAGGATAACTAATGTCTTGAAGATATCAAATTCCTTAGGATCCAATTTGTCCATTGTTCCATCGTCCTCTAATTCTCTTGCAGATTGTACAACTCATCCTATTCATTGTTGACTCTGGATGCACAAATAAATGACGTTTGAACACAGCAGTTCAAGCCTCGGTCATCAATGTCAAATGGCGTCTGCTGAAAATAACACTTCAGGCCCCGTTCCTCAAAGTTTAAATGATGTCTGATCACAACAGTTCAGACCTCGCACCTCAACGACAAGAGATGTCTGTTGAAAATGTCTCTTCAGGCCTCGTTCCTCAAGGACAAAAGGCCGACTAGACTATGACAACTCTGACCCCGTGCCCCCAAAGGACAAAAAGTTGTTCCTTCAGCAGAGATGACAGTTTGTCACACAAGGGTTGAATTCTCTTCATGTCCTTTCACTTGATAATATTACAATCCAAAACAGGTCAAGCTGAGGGAAACAATAATGATCAGAAGCACCGAATGCATCATTTCAAGAAGCTGAATTATCAAATCACTTTTTGTTTACACGAGATACAGAAATTGGTGAGTCTTCCTTATGCAACATGTTTTATACCGATGTGATTCAATTTCTAACCACATAGTCATGATGTCGATTGGACGAGATCATCCATTAGAAACAAGTTCGTGGAAATCCATCCATGCCAGTTTCAAACAAGACGACAGCTTGCCCTCGATCCTGAAAGTGTATGTTCGCACTCACGGTGAGTATTGTTGAATCTGAAGAACATTAGGATGGCCAATGGTGATTCTGCATGGATTGAAGCAATGCAAGATGAACTTCATCACGTTCGAAGAAAAAAGGTCTGGGAACTAGTCGACAAACCATTTGGCAAGATGATTATAAAGATAGTGGTTATGGGAAGAATATGAAGGATGAAGATCAGACTGATAATTCGCATAACAAAAGCACGTCTTGTTGCTTATGGTTATGTCAGGAAGTGGGTATGTTTTTGGAAGAATCATTTGCTTACCAGTTGCTCGCTTAGACAGCAGTTCGATATTTCGTTCGCCCTACGCAGGCATCACAAGTCTTTTCAATCTAATCAGATTGGACCGTGGGAAAACGGCATTTCTTAATGGTCCATTGAAGGAGGAGGTTTATGTTGCTCAACCAGAAGGGTTCGTTGATCCAGATCATCCAGAAAAAGTCTACCTTCTAAGGAAAAGCTTTATATGGATTAAAGCAAGCTCCAAGCGCTGGTTCGTATGGAACTATCAAAACTTCTGATGTCCAAAGCTTTACTAAAGGTACCTTTGACCCAACTCTATCTCAAGATAAAATAGGTGCGTGGGATCTTCTACTGTGCAAATTTACGTTGATGACATAATTTTTGGATCCACAAATCCGAAATATTCAAAATCGATTTGAAAATTAATGAACATTAGATTTGAAATGTCCTTTATGGGGGAGTGAAATTCTTTTTAGGAACTTCAGATCCACAGTAAACAAGGGTTTTTTTTTTTATCAATCAGGACAAAATAGTAGCTTTCTGTGATCTCTGAAAAAGCTTTATATGGACAACTGTCACTCTCCATTGGTACTAAATTGGCTACAATATCCCAAACTAGATGTTAGATTGGTGAGAGAACCCGTAGACCAATTGATTATTCGTATTATATTCGGGTCACTCATGTACTTTGAATATAGTAGAACAGCTCTTAGTGCATGTCAGTTTGCTATTGTGCACGTTATCAAGTACGACCAACACAAAAGCACCTAAGAGAGGTTAAAGAATCTTTAATACCTAACAGTGGTACCAATTAAACATGGGACTCTTGGTATCCAAAGGATTCCTAGGCTTTGAACTAACGCATTTTCGACGCTGTCACTGACGGAGGATGCCTTGATACTCGGTAAAAGTAATTTCTGGTTTTAACTAGGATACAGTTCCTTGGTGATTAAAACTTGTAGCTGGAGTCAAAGCAACAAGAACTGCACTGCATTGTCTTCAGCAGAGGACAGAGTGTGTGGCGTTATCTGCAAGTTGTGCTCATGTAATGTGGATGGAGGACACAACTTCAAGGATTTGGCTTAACTCAACAAAATACAGTTGTTATGCGACTCTCAGTCAGCAATAGCATCTAATGCAACCCCGTACAACACTCACGGACAAGCACATCCATACTACGGTATCATTTCATAATTTGGAACTAGGTTGAAAAATGGTTATAATTGAATTTTTATTTTGTCAGAAATGAATACCAATTAGCTTCACATGTTTACCAAAGCCCTTCCTGAGGATAGGTTTTAAGTATCTTGTCGAGGATTGGTATGAGAAGTTTGACTCCAGATGAATGGAGGTTCTGACAATGAATCTGCTTGGTATCATGATCAAACATACCATGTACATATTTTTGAGAAAAGCAAATTACAAATATAAAACTTCAAAAGAAAATACAAATCATAAAATCAGAAAAATTTTCCATAAAAGATCTCTCGACATGTCTCTTGGAATCGATAAACATTTAGTGCTTAGAAATGTTGATTAACATTGTCACGGGTGTGTCAATGAATTGCGAGCGAGAGTTTGACAATTAGTTTCAATACATGTAATTTCTAATTTTCTGATGGCTTATGTGCAAAATATCAGTACATAACCCGGACTTCTTATAAAAGGAAGTTTATAACTTATCCTCACATGGAGAAAATTTAACGTTTCTCTGGTTTTTTTTTTTTTCTTTTTTTTTTTTTTTTTTCTTTGGGGGACGCTGTTATTACAGACATTCAATGTTTTTAGCTCAAGAAAAAGGATAGAGTACGTTTCAGATTGAGCTTTCCCGTACTGTTAGAAAGAGAAGTCCTCTAACATTGTTTTTCAAAAAAAGTTGTACACAATTTTTCAGGGAATTTCTCGATGACAAGTATAATCTGTTCAAAATTGTTGAGTTCAACAACTCCAACCCTCACGATGTTTTCAAAAGACAACATTTTTTCATTTGGTCCCTATTATTGAGGGGGAGTTTTTCGATAAACAAAGTTTTTATGCTTTTGGATTACATCAACTCACGACCATTCTTATGTATCAAAACATTATCAAAAAATGTTCCAAACCATTCATGCTGACCTATTTTCTCCCACAGTTTTTTAATAAGATATATTATATTCACAAGGTATTTTAAAAACTAAGGTGTTTATTATTTAAAATAGGGAGAAAAATGTATTTATAATTGATCTAATGATCAAAGTGATGAACAGTCAAGATAAAGGTTTTATGGTTCGATACTATTTATACCCAAAAACATCTTAATTTCACGACGATAATGATAGTATGTAATAAGGTGGTTAGGTTAGGAATCCAATCCTATGATTCAACATAGAACCGGAGGGATTACCACATGGATAATCCTAAATTAGAAAATAGCAGTTCCTTAGGTCATGATTGGAGATGAATGTATATCGGGTAATAATGCGACTAAGATTGAGTTAACACTGGAACAATCACAACAAGGTGTTAGTAATGACGTCTGGTACAGCATGGAATAGTGTTGAAGAATTAATAGAAATGTAATGGTTAAAGGGTCTAAAAGAAAGAACGACTCCTCCACTACTTAAGGCTGAAACCGGGTTCAATACATATGCTATCTGATTCAACAGATGTATTGCTTGGTATTGAAAACGACATCATGGACCCAGTGATTTGCAATGCACAACCCTTCCCAGCCATTCGGGTTCTCTCAACAGAAAAACTTGTCTCCATTTGTACGGAGATACATGAGTTATTGTATTGACATCTCATTCCAGAGATCGTTGATATTGAATTGGTGGAAAACTGCTCCAGCCCTTCGAGTACTAAACCAAAAATGCACTAATCGAGTCTAAAGCAATGAGTTAAATCAAATCTCGGTTTAGGACACATTCCATTCAAACTCTTGTTGAAACATCATCATGTTCACAAGCTGTTATCAAGTGTCCTTACGAATATCATTATGATATTTGCCAGGAACATTCAGGAGTGATACTCTATAAGTATTCACAATGACGAATGGAAATCCTTCCAGCATAGTGTCTTCATCAAACAGGCACTGTGGTAGGTGACTTGCGAGATTCTATATGAATCAAACTCTGTGACAATGGATATTCGATTGGTCCGAGTAAATGAATTGGGGGGGCGGGGGTTATCGGGTTGATGAATTTTGTTAAACTGACACCTCCTCGTATGTGTTACAAAACTCTTTCTCGAGTGTCTCGTCGATATGATTTTTAAAATCAATTTTCTAGTTTATCACTTAACGTAAACATTGTTGGTCTACCGTAGGTTACGACAACCTCAATCCCATTCAAATGCTCAATCTACGAAGACATACTATCTAGAAAGCTCAAGATTTAAAGACAAAGACTTCCGCAAACTGTGATTTGAAGCTTTCAAGTATAATGCATAAGTATGAGGGCATGTGGGCAAAAACAAAAGATCGCAGATGGCAAAGACGGATAAAGACCAATGACACAAGCTTAATTCAGATGCAAAGCATGGAGGAAAAGCCGGACAACACTATAACGAAGACTAAGACCAAGGGACACTTCGAGCTTAATCCGACAAAAGCAATCTCACTGATCTCATGAAGGAGTGTCATCAATGAACTCACTTCGGGGGAGATTGTTAGCCTCAATTTTATTGAGTCAATAAAGGAAGCTCGTTCCCGTGTTCAAGACCTCACTTCGGGGGAGATTGTTAGCCTCAATTTATTGAGTCGAACAAGGAAGCTCGGTCACTCTACGATGGAGCTTCGGTCTTTAATTAGTTAATGTTGTAATTAAATATTATCGGGAATCGGGCTTGATAGTTAATCTAATATTGTATATGTTTCGGGTTTAATCCCAAACAAAACCCGAGCCCGAGTCCTAGTTATATATCCCGCGCGTCACATTAAATGTGTAGGGGTATATATATATTTAGATATTTTCTAAAATATCTAAATATATATATAGATATTTTCATATGAAAATATCTAGTTTTTTAATTCTAAAAAATCTAAATTTTCTTTTCTCTCTCAACTCTCTATCTCCTCTCTATATTTCGAGTCTCTCTCTCTCTTTTCTTGGATTTGTGTTCGGGTTATGAAGTGGAAGCATTAAAAGGGAACCTACAGCTTGTCTTGCAATTTCTGGTCCATTAAACTGCTTGTCATTCTAATGGCATCCTAAAGTCTTATTGTTGCAAAAGAAGTTACATTCCCTTAAATGTTGTTGGGAAGACCCCAGATTAACCTTTTAATCTTGTCCTCTTCTTCAGTCACCATCTTAGGACACAACAAAGACAATTCTTGAAACCTTTGGGTATAAACAGTCACATCGTTACCCCCCTTACAGTCAGGTTCTACAATTCATTCTCCATCTTTTGGATCTCATTCCTTAGACAATACACTTCAGTCATCAACTTCATGAGTTCTTTCCATGTCATAGCCTAAGCGGCATCAGCTCCATATGTCCTCGTATGAGAGTTCCCCCATGTTAATACACCATTTTGTAAGGTGCATGTAGCATACTTTACTTAACATCTTGGTGTGCAGTTACTGATGTGGAATACAGATTTCATTTTCTTAAACCACCTTGCCAAACCAACTGCTCCTTCAGTCCCTTTAAAGTTGAGTGGTTAAAAGTTCAAGAATTCCTTGTAAGTACACTCACGGGCAGCTTTCATAGCTCCTCCCGCATTCCTTTTATGATTTCCATTCCCGTTATTATTACCATTCTAGTTTCCATTTCCTTCTCCATTTCTATTCTCGTTACCATCTCCATTTCCATTTTCGTTTCCACCTTCATTACCATTCCCATTACCACCTTCATTCCCATCTTCATTTGCACCTCCACTCTCAACTATGTTTCTGATATTGCGGTTAGCCTCATGAGTTGCCAACGCTTTTGCCACGCGTTGGGCGATCAATTCCTTAATAGCTTTAGGTGTCATTCCTGATCGAGTAGTAATCATTGTTTTAAATCACAAGAATATAAAATATGCTGAGATTTTGTACGAGATTCAGTCACCATAAGCGATAGATTGAAATAATAAGGTTACGACCAACAAAGATATAAAACCTAGTAGAGTCACGATATGTCAAAACAAAATAAATAACACCACGATACTCAAAAAATATAAAAGAAATAATAATAGATGAATAAGTTATCATAACATAGGTAAATATTCGGTTATATCATCCATCCTCAAAAGAGGGTACATAATTCCTAATACTACTTATATCAAAAACGTGTCGATACATAAACCACGATGCAACAGATCTAAGGACGATAGTCAAAAAGTCTACACAAGAAAGTCTCCATCCTCCTAAGACTCTCTCTGTCAGTTAAGTGAGCCATTTTGCTCTGTTTCCACTCCTCATTAACAAATCCCAACTGTCGCTCAATCCTAGCATATGCCTCTCTTTTAGCCCTCAGAGTGTCTTTAAGTCTCAAGGCACTAATCTCCAAAGACCTAACCCGCTCACACAAGTTGGTCCTCTCAGTCTTAGCAGTCTCTGCCCTATCCTTTAGTGCTTTCAGCTCATCCTAGATCTCCTCTAGCCTCTGGATAGGCATCTCTTGTAAGTGTTTGTTCATCTCTCTTATAGCCTCACTTTGATCATCCAGCCTCTTTCAAACTGTCGACTCAGCATGAACAGGTGGTACAACAGGCTCACCTGCAACCTCAGCAGGTGTTTAACCAGTATCCTCGATTGTCTCCTCATGAAGTGAAATAGTAGGAGAACCTCTTGTTAACATAAGAAATTCACTAAACTAACACGATCCAGAGGTCGGGGAGGATAAAAGAAATAGCAAGCCATATTATTAGATGTAAAGAGAGAAAGTAAAGAGTGTGTGTTTTCTAAAGAGAAAGAGGAGAAAACACACACTATTAGATGTACTAATGATTATCGTCACCCTCCAATGGAAGTTTAAAGAGGGGTATATATAGGCTAAGACACGATCTAGTTACAATACTTAACATTTCTAGTCCCTGTGTGTCTTGCCTTATGTAACTAATGTAATTCTGTATAAGTCAACATATTTTAAGGCTAACAATCTTCCGCCAATATGTGGACATACAGAATTACTTACAATGTTCCTAACAAGTACAAATACAAACAAAATAAAGTCTTCTAAAGTGCTTCCAATGCTGAAGATGACGTCTTTGCCTTTTAGTCTTGATACTGGTACTCCAGCTTGGATCTTCTGTATCTTTACTTGTTCTGGAACCATTATAGTTTGCATGAGTTGGATTAACTTCCCCCAATTCATGCAGCATGTCTTGAAAAATCTTTCTTCATAAACTCCTTATTGGCAATGTTTCTGAATCAGCTTCCCCCAAACCAACATCCGTATCTTGAGCAGATTCTGAAACTTTGATGTAGCTCGAACGATCTTCTAGCATTGACAATTAAAGTACGCAGCAGAATTTTGTAAAAGAATCAGCCTACCACACTAACTAGTACTGCTTATATACTATATCATGACATTTGATCTTGGTGAATATCTGTTCGGGGGAACATGCAAGAGATCAACAATGAATCTTCTCACGCTTGCATAATACTTCACATAAACCATACTAAGTAAAGTAGTATAAACTACTTCCCACTGGAAGTTGACCTGATTACATCAGAGTACACGTTTTCCCCCATGATGGTTTCTTGTCATAAGCAACCATCTTGAAAAGTTATGAAGGACATTGAAGAACTTTGAAAGATTTTACTTAGACTGTGAAGTACCATTGATGTTCTATAGCTTCAAATATCCCGTGAGAATTGCTGATCACATCTCAACCTTTAAACTCTCTTGCTAACTTACCAACCTCATATTCTGTCGGCTATTGCCGTGACCACTTGGTGAAGTAAGCCCAATATGCCAAACTTGAATCTGAAGTAAAATCCACCAAATTTGTTACTTAAGCTTGCACTGTTATTGATTAAAGAACGTGCAAGATTAAATGTCTAAGTACCCTATACCCAACATCGAAAGTATAATAAGTACCACACCTCTTGAGATTATCCAAATATGCATCTGCGTGTGATACTAAGTACTACAACGTAACTCCTTTAAGTGATAGTTAACCAGGTCTTCAACCAACCACCTCGACTACTGGAAACTAGATAATCCAAGTCTCAATCATAGTTGTATATGTTCAGGCAAGTCATCAATCGATAGAGGGGGTTTAAAGAAAAGGGGTAGAAAGTAGAAAGAAGTCTTGATGATGAAATAAGTAGACGCCTTCGTGAAACCCACTTCAATCTTAAATAAGGGATACCAAATCAACTTCATGATCACTTGACATTTAGAATCCGAATCTATAGTCGTTTTGACGTTTTAGTGAATCTTGTGTAGGACGTTTTAGCATTAAGTGTTGTGTTTGCTTTGGTGTTTTTGAATAAACACACGGTATAAATCGCCTAAATAAACACAAGGTATAAATCGCTTGATTTAACCTGAATGTATATAACTATAAATTGCCTGATTAAACATTGTGTATAAATCGCCTGATTAAGCTGGAGTGTATAAATCGCCTGTATAAATCTCTTGATTTAAACCTAGTATAAATCCCCTGATTTAAACCTAGTGCATAAATCGCTTCTATAAATTTCCTGAATCATGCATAAATCGCCTTCGCCTGAATCATGCATAAAGCGCCTGAATCATGCATAGATCGCCTGAATCATGCATAAATCACCTAATTCAAATCTGCACGAAACCAAACTCGAAAATCACCTAAAACTCACTTTTTAACGTTTTTTCTTAAAAAATTTTGCAAAACTAGGTATATCAAAGCTATGTCTGACATAAAAACCATAACTTTAACATTTTTAACATCATAATTTTGGTTATTTTTTTGAATAAAAGCTTAAAAATAAGCAAATACCCACAAAAACACCCAAATAAGCACCACACAAACAAAAAAATGCCCCTGGTTAGCTCTGATGCCAATTGTTAACATAAGAAATTCAATGAACTAAAATGATCCGGAGGTCGTAGAGGATAAAAGAAATAGAAAGCCATATTTATTATATGTAAAGAGAGAAAGGGAAGAGTGTGTGTTTTCTAGAGAGGAGGAGGAGAAAGCACACACTATGAGATGTACAAATAATTATCCTCACCCTCCTATGGAAGTATAGGAGGGGTATATATAGGCTAAGACACAATCTAGTTACAATACTTAACATTTATAGTCCATGCGTGTCTTGCCTTGTGTAACCCATGTAATTCCATATAAGTTAACATATTTTAAGGCTAACACCTCTCAACCACTTGTGAGGTAGTAAACGATCAGCAGCCACAGCTGATAATGATGCATGAACTGATGATGCTGCTGGCACAAAAGCAGCAGGGGACCTGCATCTTTTGCGAGATTGTCCTACTGATACTGGTGATGATGAAAGCGAAGCCGATGAAGATGAATATGGCGATGTTCTCCGCCTTTTACGAGGTGATGGTGATGATGATGATGACACATAACGGGACCTCCTACGGTTAGCCGGTATATGAGTAGGAAACGGATGTACTCTCTTCCTTGCAGTCAACATTCTAAGCACCCCGTTAAGGTGGGTACGGTAGGGTCGATCAAAAGGAATCTCATGCCCAGTTGGGACAAGAATAGTAGGTCGGCGAGGTAAACCAGGTAATGCATGTACAATCTAAAGTGGTGCAGTAGCCTGAATGGGTGGAGTAGGTGTAGTGGATGGTGATGATGAACGAGACAATATAGTGGCTATCCAGCGAGCAATGGTGGCCATATATGGCTCTTATGTATCCTCCTCAGATGGATCCTCAAGTGGCTCAGACTTATAGTTCGGCTCAGATAAGAAAGGAGAAATACTGGGTGCAACTAGTGCATGGTCTGATGATGGGAAATCCTCAGATGAATCAGACTCTGAATCTGACTGTAAAACCGAGTCAAGTATGCCAGCAGGCGAAACGACCATAGTCGCCTTCGCCTCTGGGGCAATAGGTAAAGCAGCAGGCAAAGTAGTAGCCTCAGAGTCAGAGTCGGATAAAATAATAAGAGAAGTAGACGACCCAACACTCTCCTCAGAAGAAACAGGAATAGCATACGAAGACATGATGATGCAACAGGCAAAAGTTTATATAAATCACATTTATATGAAACAATGCAGGATGCGTGCTGAGCGAAATAAACGTGAGACAAAATAACTCATGGCAAAATAAATACGCACTCATGGCAAAATAAATATGGCAAAATAAATTTATGTCAAAAATAAATTTAAGGCATAATAAACTTAAGCAAAAATATTATTCGAGGCAAAGTAATACTTAAGGCAAAGATAAAGCACGTATAGGCAAAAAGGAACACGTATAGGGATCACATAACGGTTATAGTCTAGGCCTAAAATGCAACCTAGTTCTTTATAAACTTGGCTCTAGATACCAATCGGTCACACCCCCATATGGATCGCAGTGGACATAGGTAACCGGGGGCGTGACATCATGATTATACATCACACAAGGTACAAGGGAACGACCACTGCATGGACGTTTTTAAAATAGTACACCATTGTATTTACTTAAATAAACCATGTCTTACAATAATTCAAAATATTGAAATGTCAAAGCGGAAGCATTAATTGATGTTATAAATTAACAACGGGTATTGCAAAGATAGATAGATTCTGGAAAAATTAGAGTCAATGCATGAGGACGCCACATAACACATCAAGGAGTTCCAAAAGTTAAGCACTTGAGAAAAACATGCTTAAAACGTCAATATAAAGTAGGTGAATTCATAGGTTTAGGTAAAGCATAAGTAAGGACCGCAAGGTTTATAAATGCATGATTATTGTAACACATTGATGACGTTGGTCGGGTGCAAGTTTTACATTTATAATCAAGACTAATGAAATTACCAACGATGCATACGAGCAAGTATACTCGTTCATTCGTAGTAAAGTCGGGTAAGTCAAGTTCGTTCCACGGGACTTGGTGCAAACCAATACTAGATAGCGAAATAGACACTAAGGTTGTCACGACCATTAGCGTCACAGAAACAAGGTAGTTAACTAAGCAAATGTGTTCCATATTTAAAACTATACTTATGTGAGAATTCCACTTCATTGATATACATGTTTGATTATGTTGGGTAAACAAATGTGTATGATTCACAAAACCCATTTGTATACGATTTGGTTCTGTGGTATGCTTCACCAAATCCTATTTATGCATAAGACTAATGACGAACCCTTTCGGCCTATGAACCTCATCAACCCCAAGCCAATCAAGTATGTTTGCTAGATAAATAATGTTCCTAAGTGATTCAAACAAGTCCTTTCGACCTATACTTGAATTTAAGACTTTTTGCTCATCTTTTTGATTATGTGAAAATGGTATGTGTCAATTACCAAAACCCCTTTTTAGTTTTTCATGACTAATAGAGAATAGTCTACGCCACGGAATCCCTTTCGACCTATGATTCCGTGGGTATACTACCACAAATCATAGAGAAAAACTCAAGATATAAATAAATCACATAATCACATAAATCATCATTCATACACAATTAAACATTATACCAAATCCATTTCGTTCCACACATAAGTATTATGATTCTACTTCATGTGTAAATTCATTTCAACAATACAACCTTCAAGTGGTAAATAAAAACACATTTCAGAAATACTTATGAAGATAAATACCTACAAAAGATTCCTAGGAATTTGATGATATAGCTCGCCAAGGGCCTCCAATCGCCATGTATAATCAACGTAACACCAAAGAGTGGTACTTCTCTTTCCAAATTCGTCCTCTCTCGCTCCTGGGTTTCCAGTGATAAATATGCAGCTTTTGAGGTCAATAGTGGTGGTGAAATCTTAACTTTTTCAATGGTTAAGTATGTGTTAGGTTAAGATCCACCCTATATTTATATTACTCTCCAACCCAACTTAAGAAGTAAATGTAAGTCCCCTCAATTGATATTATGAGTATATGATCGGTTTCCAGGCATTATGGTTCGTTGATACTCTCATAATTCTATTTTTGTAACTGACATCGTCGTCTAGCCGAGCGGCAAAACCTTCTACCGGGAGGCAATCATGTCGAACTCCCAGCCGGGCGGCAATCCTTCCTGCCGGGCGGGTTCTCTACTTTCTCTCACTAGAAAAATACATCATTCCTCCCACTTTCTCTCTCTAGTTCTTGGTTCACATATCAAAGATTACTCGTATTCTATAGATGTGGTGGTGGTTATTACGGATGGTGTTGATCTTGTGGCTCTTTTTGGTGCCATTTTCTTCAAATCACAAGAAGATATAATACGAGTTAGATTTCATAAAATCATAACCATGACATGACATATTCACAATAAGTAACGTGAGATCACATCATATAGTGAAATATACAACTGAATTGAAATTAACAATGGAGTAGCTAAATCGACATTCATTCATAATAAATTCGATTACAGACATGACATAATCCATTCATTCCATACATAATCTAAAAAAACATACATGATCGGTTCAGATACAAAATGATCCTTACCATTAGGTTTAAAGATAAAGAATATACATCCTAGAGCCTTACTAGCCGGGAGTTACCCATAATACTTAGTAGGCTATATACAAAATAGCTGTGGAAACCTAAAACACGTGATAGGTTCTTTGATCTTTTAAGCTCGAGGTTGTTTAGACCTCATCTAGGATAATATAGTAACAATGATATAAATTGAACAACGGAAATAATAAACACAAATCAAAGTTACTTCAAGGTTTTTCTTTATTAATCAACCTACATCCCTCAATACGAGTATTTTTGTATTAGAATTGATCGGTTACTCTAACTATGTGTAACAGGGATAAGATCCTTGAGGCTAAACTCTAGACAGACGTGTCTACTATAAATATACTTAGTGTACACAACATGTTTTTCTTTGTTCGACTTCTCATTGAGTACTCACACTTTTCTGGATGCCTAAAACAATACTGCCTGGACCCTCCTTTTATAGCATAAGGAGTCAAGGCTACATGGAAACTAATAAAAGATATTTAATGAGAGAATCACATTATTTATTCATCTTGATCTTCTCACTTATTATTCATCTTTATCTTCTTTTTGACCAATTCCCTTCATTATCCCTACATTTGTATGAATTCCTTTATAGTAACAACTTTGGTCCTTCTTGTTTCCATCTTGTTTCATTCTTGTTTTGTCTTATCAACTCAAATATAATTCCTAACAATAGCTAAACACATGGTATAATCTAAGAAGAACTACCGGCCTCCTCCAAAACCTCAGGTTGTGCTAGACCTCCAGCAGGTCTCTGCTGTCCCTGCAGTGCTACCAACTATGTCTGCAGTGTACTCATTAGTCTCAGTATCTCCACAAGCTGTGCCTGTCGAGCGTGGTCTGCTGATCGCAAGGCTGCACTCTTTGTCTGCTGAGCTAGCACTATAGTCCTTAGTGCTCTCACCTCGGAATGAGCAGTGTCACTAGCATCCATCGACCATCCCTAGGCCTTACGGGAAAGTCTGGCCTCTCTCTCCATGAGTAAAGCAGTGTAAGCATGGGAGCGTCTATCCCTCTGTAGTAAGTTGAGCCGACCGCTCAACACTGCTCTAGCATCCTATGCCTCATCAAGTCTCCCATAGATCTCGTTTATGTCCTGCCTAACCATAGTGGCAAACTTTGTCATCCGTCGACCTAACTCTGTGTCATCAGTCGCCGGTGCCCCTGGCATGCCCACAAGCATCTCATCCTAAGTGTCTGTAATCCCATAACCAACATCTTTCTCTGGGTCACGCCTAATCTTCGCATCCAAGGTAGCAACAAAACCGTAGTCTGCTCTAAAACCTCTAGTAGGTCTAGGTGCAGATGATCTCTCTTCAACCTCATATCTAGGACCCTAAGCAATACACAACCTCTTTCAAGGTGGTAAACAAACCTCGGGCCTGTCCGCTCTACGGTTAGTAGAGGGTAGGAGCAAAGGTGGTGATGGTGTGGGTAACAGTATAGGTAGAAGTGGTGGTGTCCCTGATGGTGGTGTCTCTGATCAAGATGCTAAGATGTAGGTAGATGGTGCAACAGCTCTCATCATGGACACATATGCCTTGGTATTTGAGAGTATGATAGGTGGTGGTAGTAGTAATGAATGAGAAGTGGGTGGTAACTCGGCCCTCTGTCAGATCATAGCAACTCTGAATCCTAACGGATAAGTAGGACTGACAGGTAGTGGTGGAGGTAATACAGGTAAGGGTGGTGATACTAGCAGTGGTGGAGATGGTATCTATGGTAGTGGTGATGATAGTGGAGTAAGTGGAGATGGTGGTGGGGTAGGTATGGCAAGAAATCTCTCAACCTCTTCCTTAGGTGGGATAAAGTCGGCCGAAGTTGGGTGATCCTCCTCCTCCTTATTGTCCTCATCCTCATCATTAGCCTCATCTCCGGAGGGCTCCTCCTCCTCATCATCATCATCATCTCTATCGGTGAGGTAATCAGCTGGATCCTCCTCAGGATCCTCATCATCATCCTCCTCTGGATCCTTCTCCGGATCAGACTCAGGAATATACCCTGGTGAATTGGCAGTAGGTGAGACAGCAACAGGCAGTGGCTGTTCCTTAGTTGGGAGTACATCATCCTCCGGTGGCATAAACTCCGGATATACAGGCTTAGGGAAAAACTCTGGTAAAAGTGGTGCCTGCTCCGGCTCCTCAGGGCCAGGCACATAATCAGGAGATGGTGGGGCCTAAAAAGCGGCTACCACATATGCATACGGATCCTCTGGCATCACGGGTGGTCCATCGACTCCCGGAGATCCTATGTATGAAAAACCCTCAAATAGACTAGATACCGCTGTGTAGGTGACTGTGGAATCCTCTGAATTCGACATGACCAAATCTGAAAATCAAAAGTAGCTTATTGATGTGTTTCAAAAGCCTTAAATTTATAAGACTGAAAATACCGGACAATTATATAGAAACACACGGGTAAAAG